>JAGDQP010063103.1:0-11772 GCA_022664845.1 Lepisma saccharinum
TAAATGGTGTAAGGAAATATCTATATTACAATTTGGACAGTTTGGCTTCTTGACGTATGCTTTAGAATCTTTACGGGATCAGTCTAGCAGACTGATATAAATGGGAGAGAGTCAACAGAAGTAAAAGGCTATACAGGGAGAAAGCATGGGGATGAAAATTCGCAAAAGAATAAATGTCTCAAATTCGAGACGAGACCAAGACCACTCTCGGTCTCGGTACCATGCTTAAAGTGGTATACTTCCGAAACTGTTACGTTTTAATATCTTTCTGTTATTAAATAACATCAGCCTTATCAGAAAGCAGTGTTTTTCTTTAAAATAATAAAATAAAATAATCGGATTTGTTAAAATAATATATACTAAAATTCTTTCATAATACGAAAATACAGGAAATAAACAACAAATAAAAATAATCATTGGCGTCGAAAAGTTACTGTAATACGGAAGATTTTTCTTCTAAAAGTTTGGTCCAAAAACTTGAGTGCGCATTATACAAGGCAAAATACGGCATAGACCTACTCAATTCCTACTGATTCTCCCGGAATTCTCCGTATCTTCGGTGTTAATTTAAGTTTTTTTTAGAGAGGCTCTACAGCAAAAATGGTAACTAAGAAAAGTGAAAAAAAAAATAGAACATTGTGTTTCCAAATATCATGACAATAAATTATGTTTATTTGAAAACGAGAAGGTAAATTTTTCACGTAAATATGTAACTGTACTTAATAGAAGGAAATGGGTCAGAGAAAGCTTTGTGTTTAGTTTATACTTATTAGCACTTGCTTTTAGTTATACTATTACTTGGTGTGTAAGCACGAAGAGATTGTAAAAAAAAAAGTACACTAATGACAGTTATACCAATGAATACATAAACTATAGTTTATGTATTCATTGGTTATACTATACTGTTTGCATGAATATGTCCCCACAGCTTCTTTCCTACACATTGCTCTTGCACTGACAATTTTTGTTTGCTGGTTAGAGTCATTCGATATTAGGTCCCTTGATAGCATAGTTAACAAAGAGATACCTTATAATCGCTCTCACTTTGTTCATCCGTCATCCTTCTGTGTCCAAAGAATAAATTTCAGGAAACACAAGGTAGCTGCAGTGTTAGTTGAAAAGGCCTTTCTCCGGGTTTCAGCCAGGAATTTTAGTTTGGGTGTAAAGTCAAAACTGGGAGGGTGTAAGTGGAGATTTGCACGATTTCTGCCGATTTTTCACCGCAAAACTGTTAAAGTTAGGGGGTGTTGTCGAGAATATGGGGGTGACACCCTCACAGGGGCGGGGTCTGGCGGAACTCAATTCTTATGCGTGGTGTATGTCTATGATGAGCACAAGAGTTTTGGTCTTGATCTTGCATGCAAGACGAAGACCAAGACCAAAGATACGAATGCAAGATCGAGACAAAGACCATACCTGCAAGACTCGCGCAAGACCAAAACCAACCTGCAAGAGTCTTGCACACGCACTATTTGAATATTTTTAGAACGTGGAAAGGAAGGGAAAATCATTATATCTTTCACTTGAATTTCTTTGGCTTCTGTAAAAATGCCGCTGGAGTGAAGATGTTCCCAGTTGTGCAAGCCGTGTGAGTGGATCTGAGAATCATGCCGCTGTTACTGTAGCATAAACGTCCTTTTCTGAATCGATTGTTGATAATTTCTTTCCAGTTCTGTGGCTCAGTGCATGAAAGTAATACCCACATATTTGTCAAAAATGAGATAATGCTACAAACGTCACCCTTAATATATCACCCCCTGAAACCATGGATATTGTTTAAGTAATTACAATCTAGTGGACCCGGCCATAAGGATATATGATTAAGAGTTTGCTATCACCATTATTTACGCGGAATAGCTTCAGTGTGGGTTATTGGATTCATGCACGTAGCCACAGAGTTGTTATTACTTGTTCTAAAGTTTCATGTGAGTCATCCTAATCGAAGTCTCTTGCCTCCCCTCTCCCTCCCACACACACACACACACACACAGAAAGAAATTAGTAATTGGTGCCGGGTCACACGTTCTGAAACAATGAGGATTTCTTATCGCGAAGTCGCCAAAGAAATTAGACACCATTCTGCAGGTTGTAAATTCTACTGTAAAAGAAGTTGTAATTCTACTGTAAATTCGTAGATTGTTATTTTTTTAAAATAAATATAGATGGTGCATCTTAAGTCTATTTATAACACTTGGAAGTTGATTAATGGCATGAAAACAGACATACGACAAAATGCCGAAAACGACTTCTATTCCTAGATATGGGCGATTGAAAGTTAAGCCCCACATTTCGAAAGTATTCCTCGCAGGGCTGATGCGGCATTCGATCGTCAACTAAGTAAAAAATAGTTCCATCTAAATACGCAACTTGCGTCCTTTTGAAGTGCAAGGGATTCTCCAAACGAAGCCGTGGAAACTCGAAAATTCCATAAAACAAATTGACTTCCTCTGGTGAATCCTTATGCACCTATTGCACAAAATCATAAGTTCTACATTTGTATATACGTTTACTTTAGTTACGATGGAATGCCGCATGAGCCCTGCGATGAATACTTTCAATCGCCCATATCTCGGAGCAGAAGCCGTTTTCGATATTTCGTTACTTGGACTTTCATGTGTTTTCATGCAAGGAATCACCTCCCAGGTATTGAAAACGAGCCGAAGTTTGTAAAGAAATTATATTTTGTTGCAGGAAATATAGTGTTATTACTGGTTGGCATTTAAAACATACAACATTCTTTGCTTTGTGTTCACTTCAGAAAGTCCATAACAACTATTAATTTTAATTTATATATCAACAAAACCTAATTAATATAAAATACACAAATCTCATGCAATTGTACAAGACTCTTTTTGTTTTCTCGATACAACTCTGGAAAATTCATTACGTGATTGTTCTTTAATGTTCTTTAGGATACTTATGACTTATGTACACTAAACTTACAATAGAAGGAAACATTTCTGTTAAGGATAATTTAGATAAAGTACAAAAGGAAGTCTGATGTTCTGGCTTTTCTGATGTTAGGTTTGTCGTAGTATGATTTATTGATCCAGATAAAGGTGGATTATGGTCAGTTCGGAGTCTGTACTGATTTGTGTAACCAAGACTTTGTGTTCTAAGCTACTAGTCGATGCTATAAAATGTCTGTTGATATATGTTATTGGGAACTGAGTTCTGTTCTATGTGTTATGCTACGGAGAACTTTTGCAGTACACTTGGTAATTGTTTGTCACCTCTAGATAAAGTCGGGAGGAATATTATTAGATGTGGGTTATAGTTTTGGATGCAACGCAAAGGTTACTTTAGAATAAGTTAGAGGTAACAGGCGTGTGGGCTTGTATTTAACACAGAAAGGCTTCAAATTCAGCAGGTTTACTTGGATTCATTTGTTCCACAGCAAAGTATTGCTCCACAACTCGTAAATAATTTTACCAAGCGGCCGTAGGTGAGTTGGTAGAGCGCTGGCGTCGCATTCGGAAGGTCCGTGAATGGAATCCCGCGACCGGCCATCCTGACTGAGGTTTTCCTGAGTTCCACTAGGCGAATGTTGGGATAGTAACTTAACTCAAGGCCCTGGCCGCTAACTTCCCCATTGCTGTCCCAAGCCTTAGGCCATAGATGCATTGTCAAATTTCTAAGTAATTAAGCTTTCTATCACTCTTCTGCCAGAACTCGCTTGAGCCATGACTTCATTATCATCAATTCTCTGGGTTTGTGGATATGAGTGCTTCTTAGACGAACACAACAAGACTGTTTTAGTTAAACACAATATACGTGTATGTTTGGTCTTCCTTTGGAACTTACCTGGAGCACGGAGAATGGATGAATGGTAAATAATTGAAACCGTGTCTAGAAGATGACAGAAAGCACAATTTTATGAATTGTTACAAGGTAAGAACTTCAATGTCTAAGGTATTTTGGCCATCATTTTCGATAACCTATGGCATTCTGTCAAATCTTACGAAACATAGTTGTGTGCCTAAAGCAGCAAGTAAACTAAAAGTAAAATAATAAAATGTTAAAAGTGAAGTTGTTCAAATTAAAGCCAAATTGAACTTCGGTAGTTCTATTCTGGATACTTACTTACACTAAGATAAACAATATTACATTAAAACATATTTCCATTACTATTGACGCATTAAAGCAGGCAATGATACACATAGCTTTTACTATTTCCTATATCCGGTGTAAAATTTAAGTATGAAACGTAAAAGCTTCTTAAAAGCAAGACTTGCAAGACCAAGACCAGTGAAACCAATGCAAGACCAAAACCAAGACTGGGTGAGCAAGACCAAGACCGCTACGGTCTTGGTCCTGGTCTTGCTTTTGCTCAGCACTAGTGGCTACACTTGTTAAAAGTCGCCGAGACTGTCTTAACTGATGGAGTGGGTCAGTATTGCCAACTCATTTTTAATTCAAAATTTCAAATTGTTTCCATTCCGTTAGATATATGTTCACTAATATTAGTAAAAACATTATTCGACACAATACATGAATACTGTGGGGCTCACCGTCCTCAAGCACACCAGTTACCAGTGATGGCAACGTAATTTAAAAAATATTTTTTTCAATTATTTTGTTTGTGTAATAGCACCAAACTTGGCATAAACATTACTCGGCAACATAGAAAAATACAATGGGTGTTTCCATTTCTAAACACCCCAATTATTCTTAGTGTTTCCAGAATATTTTATAAAAATCAATTTGTGTCTGAGATACTATCAAGGGGCTCTCGGAGCCTTTGCGATTGTTGCAGAATCGCAGAGATCACTTGTATTTATTTTTCTCTAGCTTGACACTTCCTATCGTTATGCATATTTGACGTGATTCGACTTTTAAAATGTCCATATTTGTTTACCGGTTAATTACTCTTAAATTTTCATCAATCCTACTTTCAATAACCTTTTTGTGTACAGTACTAAGAAATGTAGAAAACATTTTTTAAAACGCCAGTATGGAAGTAGTCTATATTATTGGTGTACTGAAGACCTTTTTTCTGCTTTCTTGTTTTTTTTTATTTTAAGAGAGGGAGGGGGGGGGGAGAGAGTAATGAGAAAAGAGAGAGAATGAAAAACTAAAAGCAAAATAGGGAATTGAGGGAAAGAAAGATGGATAAGAAAAGAGTGAGGGAAGGAAAGGAAGGAGAAAATAGGAATGTAAAGAATTAAGATGTACAAGAAGAGGGAGGAAGTGGGAAATGAAAATTAAAAATAAACTTTCTCCATTTCATTGTGTCTCCTTCCTTTTCCTTTTAGTGAGGGAGACGGAAGTACTCAGTGGGAAAGAAGAGATTGAGAGAAAGAAGGCATGAAGATAGGTGCGTAGAAATGTAAGATCGATCAAGGAAAATAAAGAAATTGCTGAAATAACGGAAAAGAGAAAACTATAGGAAAACCGAAACATCAGAAGGTAAAATATTAAAAGAAGAAGTAGAGAGAGTGGATGATATGGAGGTGGAAGAGAAGAGATAAAGAAAGAATTCATTTTTTTATTTCTTTGGAACGTAGAACGAAAAGGGAAAAATGGGTAAAAGTAATGAAGATAATAAAAATTCTTCTGTGTTCTCCCGTTGTTCTTGTTTGACTGAGATAAGGAGAGAATTTTGAAAGAAAGGACGAAATGAAAGAAAGAAAAAGGGCATAAAGACAGAAAGAGAAAGAAGAAAAGTACTCTCTGTTTTAGACTTTCTCTTTCCCCTTTTTCTCTCTTTTCACTTGTTAGAAAGAGGATGGAAATGTGGAAGGGAGATAGGAAAAATGTACGAAAATGATGGAAGAATACAAGAAGGAGAAGGAAAAGGGCAAAAGAAAATCTAAAGGAAAAGGAATGAAGGAAAGAAAGAAAAAGAAATATCTGTTTTCTCCTGTAGTAGAAACGATTGGTTTTCTTGCAATACAGGACTTTAAAAACTGGGAATTGTATGCATGGGGTTGCTCAATAGGAGGTTGTAAATGTTAATACTTGGTTTTCAGTACAAGAATGACAGTTTGTCCGTCTGTTCATCGAAGAATGCTTTATTGTTTTTGTGACGTATTTGATTTGTCTACGGAAGGAACTTTTGTTCGTTATTGGAGCATTAGCGATACTTGGTTTCAGTAGAAGATTTTATTTCTTTAATGACAGTTTGTCCGTCTGTCCAACGAGGAATGTTTGTACTATTAAAGTGAATTACTCCATTTGTATTGGGAAGAAGTTGTGGCTGGTCAGTAGAAGGTTTCAAGTGTTATTATGAATACTTGATTAGACTGCCGAGTAGTGTTATTGGTGGGTAGTTCATGGAAGAAACTGTGTTGTCTGTTTTTATTTGAATTTATGACTGAGCGTGCAGTTATTAATATATGACGACTTTCCAGAAAAGGAAAAATCATATTCACTGAAATAGTTAAAGTACTTGGTTCCGACTTTCCACTAAATCTACGATTCGTGTTATAACGTAGCGAGTGTCTGCTCGCGCGCATACATACACGTGCCTGTTAATTCCGTCTTGCGTTTGGAATTGTCCCAGAGTGTCAAGAGAGAAATTCTTGGCTATCTTGCCTATACGGGGGTTTAGCCGTTGTGACTGCCGTTTCTTAGGCATTTTTTTATCTTTTGACATGCATGACAATGCTTTATGCGATATGCAAGATAAGTTTTCATTGATGGTAGGTAGTATTTCCTTAAAGCGGTCCTGTATGTTTTGGTAAATCCTACATGAGCTGCCGTGGGGTGTATATGTGTGTGCAGAAACCAATTATCGGCTAACGTTTTAGGAATACATAATAAATACAGAATGCCAATTTCTGGGTGTTTCTGTGTGCGGTATAAAATACCGTCGTTTAGGCAATAATATTTTACAGATCGCAATGTTGAGTGGTTTGACGTTGTGTGTCCTTCTAGAGCCACGATGATATCCGAATATACTGCGTCTATTCTTTGATGTTCTTTTATTTTTTCGCTGGCGAAAATTCCTTTGTTTGGAGTATGGTTTCTTTAAAGAGTTATGCTGAAAATCATAAATATCTTCTGATTCCTCTATATTGTCTCTCATTTTATCCATGTTTGGCGTCGTAAGGTGCCTTTTCCTTGTTTCCCTTCAAGTTCCTCTTTCTTTATGTCATCGGAAATTCCAATCGACTGATGCCATCTGCTCTGAATGTTTCGCCTGGCCGATGTTGAATATCGAAATTATAATTGGTCAAAATTATTCAGTATCTAGTAAATTTTTCCTACTTTATCGGGCTGTGAGTAAAGTGTGGCGAGACATTTCGCATCAGTAAAGAGGGAAGAGAACTTTCTGTTCAATAGGAAGTAGCGGAGTTTGCGCTGTGCATAAAGAATTGAGTAGAGTTCTTTAGACCATCTTGAGGCATTTCTTTCGCTCTTAGCTAGCCTTCTAGAACAGTATGACACCACTTTTTGCTGTCCAGTTTTAGGGTTGTAACATGATAGTATCCCACAGACGTGCATGCTGCTACCATCTGTATAGACGCGTATCTCTGAACTTTCGTCAAAAGTGAAAGAGATGGTGCCTTGAAAATATCCTGTTTGAGCTTTAAAACAAGTCATCGAGCTCAGGGGTTCATTTCAATGTTGCACCTTTTGTCAATAGCTTTTGGAAAGGGTCTACTTTTAACGTGAAATGCCTTGTAAGTGACCTTAGAAAACTACAGGGGCCAATGAAGCTAATGGATATTTCATAGCATCTGTGTTACCAGCAATTTACTTTCTTTTATCAGCAAACATTTTAGTCATATACTTTTACAAGTAAATATTTTTGTTTCATTCTAAAATAGTAAAAAGCTGAAATTATGTTTAATAATATACTCTTCAAGGATTTTCATAAGTTGATCATTTCTACAAGAATCCGTTTACATGAAGGAGGTGAATAAAAGAGAATAAGTATTTCTGACAGAATCGATTCAAAGTCGGGTATTATTTTTATATGAAAGATCTGATCTAAAATAAAATAAAACTTTTTCACTTTTTGATCATAAAAATCTGTAAAAGATAATTAGCATTCTCAAACTTTAAAATATAGGAATATTTATAAAAACACAATTATCTCCTAAAATTTCAGGTCATAGTACTATAATATGCAATATCCGTATTTCTCTCTAAATAGAATATGTGTAGCAGTTTTGAAAGTAATTTCATGATTTGCATTTATAGATCACCTTGCTTTATTTATATTACAAATAACACTACTCAACAAGATTTTGGCAAAGAAATTACAATACCTGATTCTAATAGAACTTTCACGTAGAATTCAAATATGTAATCTGTTTTTCTCCATCACCCACCATTTTCTTGTGACACCCACGTGACCTTGAAAAATGGGTTATTTTCAGAAATGTGTTATTTACGTGCAGATAATCACATGTAACTTAAACGGTAATTACAATATAAGCACGGTTTATACCTCATTGAATTCGTAATGAAACACACTTTACAATCATGTATACACCGTGTCGCCATTAATTATATGAGGGAAATTCTAGAGGGATTTTATGGGAAATTCCCTCCAAAAAGTAGTTTATAAGAATGTTTTTGTCTCATGCCACTATTAATATAGCGATAGAGAAACTGGAATTGCACCAAAACATAGATTTATGTCTACTCAATAGATCATGTTAATTTCATGTGAATCGCGTTATTCTATCCAGAGATATAAATAGTTGTTTCTATTTACAGGTTTAAATGCAAGGCGTTCAGCAAAGATAGAAACCTAACCTTAACGTATTGTTGTCGGTACATACATTGACACACAGGTACAAGCACAAATACACACACAAGCACACACAATGCACGATTGCTTTATGTGCAAAATTAGTTATTTTTTACGAATTTGACCTGCCAACAATGAATTAAAAATCTGGAAAGAACAGCGAAAAAATAATCCGCTGAATTCCATTATCACTTTCAAGACAAGACAGTTAGTATCGCGTGGTGATGCACTGAGTTAGATTGCGTTCTGTGCTCCTTTGTGAATTATGAAGTGTAGGTATGTGTGTGATACCGTACAGGATGCAAGATGCCGAGGAAGTGTGTAAATCACCCTGACAATTTCTGTTATGTATGTGGGGAGCTGACATTTAAATCGCAACGTCGATGTTTCACTCCACTTGTGAGGAAGTGTTATCAGTTATATTTTGGTTGCAGCGCAGGAGACCAAGATAAGAACTTTGCTCCTCACTACATTTGTTGTACTTGCGTGAAACGTCTGACTGGGTGGGCAAACGGTGAGCGGTACATGAACTTCGGCGTACCCATGATCTGGAGAGAACCAAAAGATCATTCTTCGGACTGCTACTTTTGTATGAAACAGATAAAAGGAATAACCAGTAAATCTAAGCACACAGTGCAGTATTCTAATTTGCCATCATCAATTAGGCCAGTTCCACACAATGCAGAATTACCAGTACCACAACCTCCAGCTCATCTTACTGTAGATGAAGATTACGTACTTGAGGCAACTGCTGAAGTACAACATGAAGAGGAAGATGGTCCCACATATGCAGGAAGCACATCTACATTCGAGCCTCATCAGATAACTCAGGGTGACCTTGTACGAGATTTAAAACTCTCCAAAATACAGGCAGAACTTCTTGCTTCTAGACTTAAAGGCTGGAATCTGCTCCATCGTGACACTAAAGTCTGTGTTTTTCGAAACCGTCATGCAGAGTTTCAGAACTACTATTGTAAAGAAAATGATTTAGTTTATTGTGACTATGTTTGTGCTGTCATGGATACACTCGGACATGAACATGTAAGTACAGAGTGGAGATTGTTTATTGACTCTTCAAAAACTAGTTTGAAGGTAGTCCTTTTGCACAATGTCAACGAATTTCCTTCAGTGCTTTTGGCTATGAAAACATCAAAATATTGTTAGAAAGAATTCAGTATGAAAAATACAAGTGGACCGTTTGCTGTGATTTAAAAGTCATTTCTTTGTTAATGGGTCAGCTTGGTTATACGAAATATTGTTGTTTCCTGTGCGAATGGGACAGCAGGAACAAAGAGCAACATTACAACAAAAAGGAATGGCCAAAGCGTGTTGTTTATTCCTGGACAGAAGAAGAATGTTGTTTATTCCTCACTGGTGAGCCCTGGTAAGATAATTCTACCTCTTCTTCATATAAAGTTGGGGCTTTTCAAAGATTTTGTTAAGCCAATGGACAAAAGTAATGCAGGATTTTGTTATTTGAAGGAAAAAATTTCCTCGGGTTAGTGATGCTAAAATCAAGGAAGGGATTTTTGTAGGCCCCCAAATAAGATGTTTGATTCGCGACAAAAAATTAACTCCGGTTGAAAAAGCAGCTTGGTGTTCATTCAAAAGTTTAGCAGACAATTTTTTAGGAAACCATAAAGCCCCAAACTATCGTGAAATTGTGAATGATTTCCTGCAATCATTCAAAGAAATGGGTTGCAACATGTCCCTTAAAGTCCATTTCCTAGACTCCCACCTGGATTTCTTTCCTGAAAATCTCGGTGCCGTTAGTGATGAAAGTGGGGAACGTTTCCATCAGGACATTCCGCCATGGAGAAGAGATAACAGGGACAGTGGAGTTCACAAATGCTAGCAGATTACTGTTGGAGGCTCAAGAGAGATGTTCCACAAGTCAAACATAGAAGAAAGTCGACAACTAAAACATTTTAGTTAAGGTAAGTGTTCATTTGTTACCCCTTAATACTTCTTCGGTAAAGTACATATGTGGCAAGCTTTGTTTAGTTTAGTTTAACAATAGAAACAAACAACTATTAATATCTCTAGATAGAATAACGCGATTCACATGAAATTAACATGATTTATTGAGCAGACATAAATCTATTTATTGGTGCAATTCTAGTTTCTGTATCACTATATGAATAGTGACATGAGACAAAAACATTCTGATAAACTACTTTTTGGAGGGAATTTCCCATAAAATCCCTCTAGAATTTCCCTAATGTACAAATTAACGACACGGTGTATACATAATAGTAAAGTGTGTTTCATTGCGAATCCAATGAGGTATAAACCGTGCTTATATTGTATTTACCGTGGAAGTTACATGTAATTATCTGCATGTAAATAACAAATTTATGAAAATAACCCATTTTGCAAGGTCACGTGGGTGTCAAGGGAAAATGGTGGGTGATGGAGAAAAACTGATTACATGTTTGAATTCTACGTGAAAAGTTCTATTAGAATCAGGTATTTTTTCCCGTGTGCCAGAAAAAAAGTTTTTTTTGTCGACTAGTGTAATTATAGAAAAGTTTCTTAAAATCTTCAATATGAAGTTATTACTTTTAGAATATTATGGAAGAAGTTCAACCATTATACTATATATTCTATATGATTTCCAGAATTTCAGTAATAATATTTTTCTCAATTCAGCAAAGAGTAAAATTTCTGATATTCATTTTCTTTTTATTTCAATCTGAAAGGATATACAAAACTTTATGTATAGAGAAGTATATATAGACAGTATTTTAAAAAGCTTCAAGTTTCTTCATAAAAACAATTTTCAAAATGTTACACTAGTATAACCTTTCACACACTAAAGTCAGTACTTTTACTTCTTCAGCAACTTCAATTTTTTTCAAAGAATCACACAGTTTTAAATTTTCACATTTACTCCCGTTCAAGATTAATATCTTTTGCGATTATTTTCTCTCTCATATTCTCCAGTTTAACTATAAGTAAGGCATGCAAAGTATATTTTAAAATCTCGATATTATCAAAATATTAATCGAGATTTTATATACAGCATTATAAATTTCTAAAAGGTTAACAGGATCCATCAACAC
>JAGDQP010063106.1:0-11772 GCA_022664845.1 Lepisma saccharinum
AAACAATACGTGGGATACGTACTAATTTACCAACTGCATCTATTGTAATAGTGCATGTTCAATATAGCATTTGCTCAAGTATCTTAAGAAGCAAGCTGCATTTGATCAGGCTTAACAAAACAGTAAACCAGACGGATTAATGACCGTTACTAGTTAGATCTTAAAATTTAATTTTTCCTTCTAGCTTTCAGCACATGTCCTGATTTGACTATTAGCACTTCACGGCGGCTGAACACTGCCTCTTCATCACTAACGAATCTGAAGCCGGTTCCACGCATGCAGTTTCCAATACAAGAACTGCATTTCTTTAAACGTTTAAAACTCAACACGTGGGGAAAGTTGCTTCGTCCTGAGTGGTCCTCCGTGTATTTCTCGAAAGGATTTCTTTGATGTGGGGGGAGAAAGAGAATTAAAAAAAGAATACTAAAAGAACGAATGTCTTGCGGAAGGTAAGATAACTTGTTCGACAAGCTTTTACAACTAGCAATTCCATGTTGGCTTTTTATTAACTGTTGCACGTTTAAAGCTATAACGAACCACGAATGGAATTGGTAGAAGAAAAGCGAAAAATCGGTTTAACAATTCAGAGTCTATTTCCTCTAATAAATCACTATCTTCAATCAGCTTCCCATCGAATGTTTTATGTCTGTCTCGCAGAGGGTTTTAATAGAACGATTGAGCATCCGTAGCATTAATCAATTGTTGTAAAAGACGTCTCCCCCTACACCGTTTTTTCATTCTTCCTTGGAACATATTTTTTATACGTTATAATTAGTCTGTTCTCTGAAACTTTATAATAGATTTTTTTTCAAACCTCCGTTAACCTGTAGAAAAAGACGCTTCATCCCCGTTCACGCACTAGTTTTAACGGAGTACTAATTTCTTATAACCCTCTTTGAAATAGTCCTAGCAGAACAGGATATGGGGCCCATTTTGGCTCGATTTTGGGCTAACCTTGATCGGTACTGGTTGTTATTGGCCCAGTGGGCCATATCGGCCCAACATTGAGCTAACCTTGATCAGTATTGGCCAATATTGGCCCATCATTGGGCTAACTTTGATCAGTACTGGGTATTACTGGGCCAGTGGACCAATATCGACCCAACATTGAGCTAACCTTGATCGGTATTGACCGTCACTGGCCTAGTGGGCCGATATTAGCCCGGTATTCTGTGATGTTGGGGAAGGTTGTCGCCAGAGAGGTAAGTTATAATACGGTAGAATGTGGGTTCAATTCGTGATTGTGGAAAGAAAAGAACAATCCGAATTCCTAACACGCTAGCCGAACAAGTTTGAAAAAGAAACAAGCTGTAGTACGTTGCTGCAGTGAATGTCATCACGATTCAAACAGTATAGGAATTGTACCCCTGGGAGAGACATCTGTTAGTGTCACAGTGAATTACATGAAGCACAAAAACAACAGTAACAAGCAACAACTGGGACATTGCCGTCTGGTGTAAAGGTTAGAGCATCGGACAGCTGGCTGCCGGTCTATATTCGATCCCCGGAGAGAAAGAATTATTGAAAAATTTTTATTGTCTTCATAATACGCCTGGCAGTTCTACAATCCACCTGACCTCATTACTTCCTCGCATTACTCTCTATTCAAGGGACCACCTCACCCACGAACAAAAAAAAAAACATAAAATGCGTAACTTTACAGAATGGAATAGAATGTTGTATCACAAATGGTTCGTTGAAATGGTCGCGGCGATTGGAATCCACCTCACTTATTTTGCCTTTAAAATGATATCCCAGTTTCACGGAATGTTTCTCGCTGAAGATGCCAATAAAAATGCAAGTTCGTAGACGTTGTTTATGAAAGTAAAAGCCGAAAATTGAGGAATTTGATATTATAAAAAATTAAGGTTAAACAAAATTATGTTCACTTTCTCTGTTCAAAACATGAATCTGTCATTCTTAATCTGTAATTCTCATAGATTTCTCGTGTTCATAAAACAAATAATATCTCAACTCATCGTTAATATATAAAACATGAAATCGAACAACTGGTGGCTGTCTGCCATACTTTTCACAAAAAAAATACCCAACAGAGTAACAGCGGGCGCGGCTGTAACACACAGTTGGTCGAGTGTTGACTTCGCATTCAGAAGGCCATGAATTGACGTCCAGTGGACGTCCATCCTGATTAAAATCCTCTTCTCCGCGTTTCCTCGGTCATACCAGCCAAATGATGAGATGGTACCTTGAATTAGGCCAAAGCAGCTATCTTTACAAACACTTTCATTTCATGTTGGTACTGTTAATAAGATTAAAAATATTAAAACCTTATAGTTGTGGCCTTCAAAGCATTTCAAAGCTATAGACTGTCATGTCACACCTTCAATCTTGCGAAAACGTGTAAGCCTGAACTACTATATTAACGAAGGTACCATTTCGGCATTCTCCTGTTTTACTGAGAGGAAACCAGGCAAATAGTCACGATTTCCACTACCGAGATTGGAACCCAAGTCCTCCAAATTTGAGGCAAGCATTCTTCTTCCCTGGAGCCACCACTTGTTGCAGCTTATTCCACGTGCTGAATTCATGAGAGAACTTTCTCTATCTTCTTGTTTCCGAATTCTCTACATTGATATGACATTAATATTATAGCCTTCAGATATGCAATTTAATTAATTTTTTTTATGCAAAAAGAAATTTGCAACGTATCGAAACAGAGCCACAAAGGAAGAGGATCAATGGAGGTGTTCTTTTCCGCTTTTCAGTCCAAGACATGAGGCAAGTGGAGAAAGTTTCTCCTGTAGGACTCGACCCTGTCAGGCACATCCACATCAATATGTGAATGTGTGCAGAGGGAGACAGAGAGAAGATTGCAAAGGGGTGATAGTTTGGTTTGATGAATTATGAGAGGAAGAGGTGATGCCTTAACAAGCCTGACCTTTCTCTTGTGGCGGATAAAACTGACAGAACTATGTGGAACACGCCCACTTTTCCACCTGTTGGTGGTGAAGCAAAAGAGAAAGAGAGGCAGATAATCATAAAAGAAACGTATGGGAAACGCGTTCTTTCTTTCCTGCCTGAATCACGACTCTGGCAATTACGTTGCATTTCTTTTAAAAAGAGAAACAACGCCTCAAGGCAAAATTAATAATGTTCATAGTAAGCATTCCATATTAATTCCTGCAGCTTTGTCCTAAAAAAATTGTGTGAATCTTTCATTAAATCAGATACATTAATTATTCATTTATTATTATTATTATTAATATATATAGAAAAATTATTGAACTATTTTTTGGGGAGGAGGGGGAATAGCTAATCAAACAATTATTTTGGGAATGATTAATTAAGCACATCTTTGGGAATAATTATTGAAATAATTGCCCACAAAAAGTTCAATTAAGAACCTCTTTGAGAGAATAATTAAATACTTATCCACAAGAAAGGTTAATCAATCGGTTTTTTTCTTTTTTTTAGTAGTGGGTCATCAAACAATTGTGCAGAAAAGTATTAATCCTGCAGCTGTTGAGAATTAGTTTATCAAAATTTTACCAGGAAACAGTTCATCAAGCACCTGCTAGGGATGTAGTTAATTATAGAATTATCCAGAGAACGCTAAGTCTAGCGGGTCTTTGGGTTGACATTAAGAGCGGTTAATTCAACAATCTAAACGAAAAGTTAATTGATCAAAGCGACATTGTAGAGAATAGTAAATGAGACAATTCGTCAGCAAACCGGAGACCATCCCAGTAACACATGTTGATAACACTCCTGTCGATCGGCCGTTGTATTCATAGTTTTATCAACGATTAAACGTTTAAATAACATTTAAATAGCATTGTATTCAAAGTTTTAACAACGTTTAAACGTGTAATCAACGTTTAAATAACGTTGTATTCAAAGTTTTATCAACCACTGAACGTTTAAATAACGTTTAAAGAGCGTTGTATTCAAAATTATTTTATCAACAATTAAACGTGTAAACGTTTAAATAACGTTGTATTCAAAGTTTTATTGACGATTAAACGTTTAAGTAACGTTGTGTGTGAATTGTTATTAACGTCCTAAACAAGCTGGTGAACTTCTAAGGACGGGACTTACAGTTTTTCGTAAAGTGGGCTCCGAACCACTGCGTTCAAAGGACCCTGGCGGGATTTGAACCGTGACCACGCGCACTCCAAGGTCAAGGTGACGTTGTATTAAAAAATTTTATCTAAGGTTTAAACGTTTAAATAATGTGTAAACGTTGAATAAACTGTTAAAGAGGCGAGATTCAACGGTGATATCAACGTGAAATGGACGTTTTCCCCTATATGTGTTACTGGGGCAAAGATTTATCGGAAAAGCTGGTCATCAAAGATCAATTTTGAATGGTGATAATAGGTGGTTTGAATAAAATCTTGTTTAGTTGAACGAGAATTTCATTGATTCATCGGGAGTGCTTGATTCATTCACAGTTTAAAATATAACAATTACATGAAAGAGAAATGTTTAATGGACACGTATACGACGATTTTTTTTTTCGCCTGTAAGTTGCAATCTTACTCAAGAAATTCACCACAAAAACATGCAATGTTTTGTTGTAGTCTTATGTTTAAGACTGGCAGAAACAACTGTATTTCGTTGCTCCAAAGAGTTGCTGTTTCGGCGACAGAGATAGTCACTCTGGTCACATGTTTGTAAGTATCGCCGAGTAAATGTTGATTGCCTCCCACCCACGGCATACATGTAACACATCTCCTATGGCAATGTCTTCACAATTCTTCACAAGCACCATATGATACGAGTCTGTGCAAGCTGCAAGGTGGGTCGTGAAGTTGTTTACATGATGACGCATATCTAAAGTCCACTACCACTAGCTACGTCAGTATGATTCGGAAGGCAAACAGGCCAGTACTGTTTATAAATCGCCCAGTTTGACTTGTCTCCAGCTTTCGTGAAGAAGGATGACGCGATTCTGAAAACGATGTCAAAAGGATGTTTCTGCAGGTAATCCACGATTGGCAGACCGAGTGCATTTAACTCGATGGGAACTACCTCGAAACGGACCATGTCCACCTGGACCCTGTCTAGTCTTTGGTAAAAATATTAACTCTCAGTTTTCTTTGATTAACCCTCATGTAAGTTACTACAGCTCTTGCACCCTTATTATAGTGCTGGGTTAAATGAAACAATTAAGAACCGGTGGCGCGGAGGCATAGCACAATTCACCTTGGTGAATACTTTTGCGATTGGTAGGTGCATTCGCTTCTTTCTTTACCGAATCGAAAACACTCCGTGTCAAAAACATAGCCAAGTTCCCAAACAGTACAAGAAAGAGAGTTGTTTCAGCGTATGGAAGTTTTAATATATAAAATTGGCCAAGTTCTTTTCCAGGTAGTTCTCATCGATTTAGCTAAGTTTTATGGAACAAATGAAATTTTCTTAAACTGCTTACATGACTGGGATTGTTTCAAGAACTTGGTGACTCTCTGGTAATTCTACTGGCACCTACTGAAACACTGTACTGTTCGATTAAATTCCTGACCAGTTGGCCAAGTTCTTGAAAGAATCCCAGTCATGTAAGCAGTGTAAGAAAATTTCATTTGTTATATAAAACTTAGCTAAATCGATATGAGAACTACTTCGGAAAGAACTTGGCCAGTTTTATATATCAAAACTTCCATACGCTGAAACATGTCTCTTTTTGGTACTGCTTGGGAACTTGGCTATGTTTTTGACACGGAGTGTTTTGGATTCGGATATCACGATTTTTTGTAAATTCAATTTTCTATTTAGGGGTTGAAGGTAGTTAGGCGTAGGTTAGCTGTTGCTGCTACGCGTTTCTGAAAAGATCATGTTGAGACAATTTCAATGATATGTAACATACTTTATATCGGGTCACTTTATTTTAATGGGTACTTTTGGGATTTGGTGGGGTTTATTGGTATGTTACCCCAGATTTTGAACTTTTCTGGAGGTTTACAAGTAACCCCCTAAGTATGTGTAAAATTTTGTATGTCTAGCTAGTCAGGAACACGTCAGAACATGATTTTACAATTTGAGGAGCTATTGTCCCCCCCCCCAGGGATCGCACCCCAGATTTTGGACTTTTCTAGAGCTTTGCATGTTACCCCCTAAGCATGTGTAAAGTTTTTCATTTCTAGCTAGTCGGGAACATGTCAGAATATGGATATTGATTTTACAATTTGAGGGGCTATTGTGCCCCGTAGGGATGGCACCCCAGATTTTGAACTTTTCTGGAGCTTTGCATGTTACCTCCTAAGCATGTGTAAAAAAGTTCTGTATTTCTAGCTAGTCGGGAACATGTCAAACATTTATGTCAGTGAGTGAGTGAGTAAATCAGTGAGTTAGTAGTTATTACACGAAAAAAGCCTATTTTGGGGGCTTATAACTCAGCACCCCATGAACCCTTTGACTTGAGGTTTGGTAGTGTTATAGAAGATCTTATTACTAGTAAACGTTGGTAATTTAATGCTGCTGGGGTAATTAGTAAGTTAGCAGTGATGTCTTGAAAATGGTAATTTAGCTCTTGTTCGGTCTTTATTAGTGATTCGTGTAAAGCTACTTGGCACCACACGTCGGATCGTCTGATCTTTCACCCTTCCCTTTGGTATTATAAAGCATCCTCCCAATAGACAAACCGCAATGCATTGATATAATGTGGGTGGTATAGGGAATAGGATACATTGCTTAAGGTTACTTGAACATATTCATTTTTTTTTTTTTTGCGATGTTTACAGATTTGAGATGAATGGATGCTTGATATTTAATCCATGTTTTAGAAACTTAATTAAGTTTTGTTACCATGGAAACTGTTCATAGTTAACGGTCTAACAAATGAGAAGACGATTGCAATTACAAATAGGGCACTGGTGTACAAAGGATTTAATTAAATGGTTCCTTGTACTGCAGTTACCAAAGTAAGCTCTCGCTGTTAAAAAGCAGTACCGGTAATCCTCTACCAGTGAACCAAGGTTAATGTTAGCAACAGGTGACGTAATACGGGTTATTCAAATATCAAAAATATCTTTCGAAAGAAAAATGATATAAAACATTGATTACACCTGAAAAGGAACCAACTACTATTAACGTGTCCGCCATCTTGAATTCCGCCATATTGCATTCCAATCAAGTTACTTAAATAGAAAGCCCAAAGAAGTGTCACAAATTCAACTGAAAAATTGGTTTTAACCTAATGTTCAATAATTTTCAAAGTTACTAGTAAGTCGAAATTACACGATTGCTCACTGTTTGAGTTAACGGAAAATGTTACTGACAAGAGAAACGGCGTGGGTGAGTAAAGTATGAGAGAATTTCTCCTCCTGATCTCTTACATGTTCATGGTTTGATTTCCTCAGTCACACCAGGCAAATGCCGTAAAGGTACCTTCAACTTATGCCCTGGCCGACTCCTTTTAGCATTCTTTCCCATACACGAGAAACACCAATGACTATGAGAAGCAGTTTGGTGAGAACTTGTAAAGGAACATAGACTATGGTCAATTTTATCACTGCATTTGTGCTGATCCATTTTAATGTCATAAGATCCAATTTTCCAATTTTTTTTTTAAAAAAATGACCGGAATCTATTATGACGTATTTCAAGATGACGGATGAGATGTTACAGCGCAAAGGTTGACTGACTCTCATTCAAAAGACATCACTATATACGTCTTATGATCTCAATGTTTGATTATCACTTTACTTTGAAAACTTTTGGCATTTGAATAATACGAGCATATTGCATCATATGTGTCCAATTTTGACCATGCTTACAATATGCCATTTAATGCCATGTGTACCTTGTTCACTAACCTTAGTAAGCCACTGGATATTTTCCTTGAGAAGAAAAACAAACGAATAATGGAAGATCTTGTTATTTCAAGAGGAAATATCCAAGAATTTCTATTTTATTCCAGAAATCGTGTGCAGTACGAATTGTTTCGAAAATTACATAGTTTTTTTCTTCTACCGTAAATATTTAAATGCAATGTGATCCGTTTCTTTTCAATCTATCATATTTACATGCATAATTGTTACTTACACAACGAACGCTAGAGGGGGCGAACAGTTTGTATTTTAAAAATGAAATAATCGGTTTTTAGTTTTTTTTATTTTAAAGAAAATTTAACTTGATTATCTGTTCTTTAGCAATTAAATGACTCCTACACCATCCTCGCGAAGATATTATGTATATTAAATGTGTTATTTTAGGTAAAAATATAGAATTTGCAGTAATATTATTTCGGTATCTACATATAAGGCGGCTTGTTATTTCTTTGAATATATTGTATGTACTATGAATATAGTTAAGGAATCTGTATATCTACAGCCAATAAAACCTTTGTATAAACACGAAGTTCTCATTGCATATAGTCGAAGTAAGAAATTACTTCGAAACTGACGCCAAATAAAAGAAAACAATGAAACCTAACTTCAGAAGAAAAAAAAAGGCACAGTTAGCATCCGTGTTTTATAATAATTGGTATGCATTTTTATCAATGGGTCATGAACACCCTACATTAGTTCAAAGAAAAGAAGAACTAGTAAGCCAAAGACCAACTAAAGTCAAAGTGGTAAAAAGGAAAACACGAACCTATACAGAATCACGTAGTGGGTGAGCGATAGTGTTATGTAGAAGATTCAGTACCAAAGAAGGGAACTGTACATACTTTTATTTTTAACGAAATTCCATCCTAACACTGCTACTCTTTACTTCAGAACAAAATGCTACTTTTCTTTTAAAAAAAGAAAGATACAGTACTCAAGTTAGCCTACTTATAATATGTCCTAAATATTAACGTCAAACATGGTTCTGATTCGTTTCATTTTAAAGTGCTCATTTTTTTGTTGTTGTTGTTACATTTGGAGCTTCGGGCAAGTTTTTAGAACTTCTTTTCAGTATTGTTTTGCAAACACAGCTAACGAAATTCTATGATGCATTCATAGAAAGGAATAGATGTGAAAAGCACTCATAGTTGCTTTGTTGAATGGTATGACGTTCAAAGGAATACTCAATGGAGTTTCAATTTATTATTTCACTTGCAGAAAGGCTTTCAAGTCATTATACACTGAACTACTGATGATGATGATGATAATGGGTGTTTTGCCCGGAAGCAAGTCTATGACCCAAAAATCCCCGGGCAAGATGAACCAATGGTGATCTACCATTGGCTTCCATCGGAGGATGATGGCAAGATGAACCGTTGGTGATCTACCATTGACTTCCATCGGAGGATGATGGCCTAAGGACGGGATCTTCAGTTTAAAGTGGACTCCGAAGCACCTGCTTCCCCACAGAGTATTGAACCCTTCATTACAAAGCAGTGTCAGTTAACGTTCACTAACCACACACTTTTACAAGTGTAACAATAATAATAATTTTTGTAATAATAATATCAGCAATTTCTGTGAGTTTTCATCTGCCTAGTTAATTGATATAGTACGATGCAATAGACCAGATCGTTCTTTTCCAACTAATCACAGTGGTCTCGTGTCGAGAGCTTATTTATTTTTGTCCATTTCATCTACACAAGAAATGTGTTAACCCTGTCAATTAGAAGTGTTTAATTGTTCCAGTGACCATTCATTTATAACTATAACAGCTTATCTCGTGTTTACAGTTTGGCTATGATATTTTAATTTTATGATAGATGGTGCTATTAATTAATTTTTAATACTATCACAGTGACTGTGAGAGTTTGGTTGTATTTCTCCGCCAAATGCTAGTTCGATGCAGCAGCGTGGAATTTGATTATTTTCTTTAAGTATTTGTTTTCTGGCTCACTCGCACCACATATTGATAGCAGCAGTTTTCTATGTGATTGTTGTTCGATATTCTAATGACTAAAAAAACATCGAGGCAGCTGCTGAGCGGCCGTTGCTCAGTGGTTAGCAATGGGAATGTCCTGAGAAGGATCTCAGCGGCCGCCCATCTTGATATTTTAAAGGGATTTTCTTCAACTACACCACCCCATTGCCGGTATAATACCTTGAAATTAGTCCCTGGACGACTTCCTTCCAACATCCTCTCGCGTATCCTATCCGGGCCTGAGTCAAAATTGTCTAAAGACCAGCAGGGCAGGTTTCAGTATGACAACTCTGACTGCCTCCTTGTAACACGAAAGAATATGGAGTAAATTCAATAGTTCAGAATTATTGAGGCGGTCAAAAAGACGAAGTGCCAGAAGGAAATTTAGCACTATCGGATCAGTAGTGGATTGTAGAGGACTGTAGAGGGGTACCCAAATCAGGAAACAAAACACAACAATACATCTACACATAAGGTAAGTGTACCGATTATGGCCTGGGTCCCCAATATGTCCCACCTCCCAATCTCTGCAGCCTTCCTTTGGTGCTGCTAGATGTCACTGTAAACTATATACTCATGACAAGTGAAAGCATTTTTGAGCAACTCTGTTTGCGAGTGGTGTGAGCGGCAGCAGCTCCAGTTGAAGTGGCATATTGAGCATAAAAATATTTTGCTGTTATTTTAGCTACATAAGCAATGTTTCGTTCCAGTATCTATTGTCGAAAACCTAATCAGTATAATGCATGGATAATGTAGCTATGTGAGCATACGTGAACATAAAATGTATGTGACGCAATGCATTGCATTGTGTAACTAGCAGGCGCCAGAAAAAGTAAAGAGGTCAATAGTGCGCAATATGGCCCACCGCCATATTGGGCAAAATGCAGTCATTACTGTTGAAAATGAAAGAATTTGGGATTTGAAATATTTGTACTGAACACTCATCATCATAATGTTTAGTAATTAAAACGATGATAATGCCAGGTAATAAGGAAGCTACCAATTCCAACACAAAGAATAAGAAGGTTAAAACCAAAACAAAGCAAGTGTCATCACGTTTTAAAAGCCCAAATTTCAGTAGCTTGCATGTAATAGTCCTGAAGAACCGCCACCGAGTAGTTCCAAGTCGAATATGAATGACTTACTCAAAAAATCAACGAAGTTAAGGTGGACCATATTCGGTCTCCTTACCTTATAAAATTAAAAGTCTGTTTGTTTATTTCAAAGCTATACAATTCCACACCCCTTGACGGATTGAAACAAATTTGGCTCATACGTTCCTTAGAACCTATAAGAGTTAAGTACGGCATGAAACAGTTGCCACCCTAACCCCAAAAGGGATGAAACGGGGGTGGAGTTTTGGGCTACAAACTTGATACTTCGCACGAAAATTCTTCGTTTCAATTTAATAGCAATGGCTACCCTCGTTTTTCGATTTGACACCCCGCCCCGTCGGGTGGGGGAAACCCCTTAGAGCTGATTTAGAAATACTATACTTTTAAACTGGTTTATGTATACTAGAGTTCATAAGTTAAATCCGAGACGATACTTATTTACGAAAACGTTTAAAATGTGCGAAAAACTGTGTGTGGTAATCCGCTACTGGTTTCCAAAATTGTAAAAATATTGCCTGGTCGAAGAAGAAATGGAAATACATGCCTACTGTTGCGTAAAAGAAAGGAAACGTTTTTCTAAACAACAACAACAAAAAAAAAAAAAATCAATAAGACAAAAAAATACAGCATTTTTCCACCTCATAATAACATATTTCTATTTTATCGATATGTTTAAACATTTTCCATTGTTGAACATACGGTTTTATTAACAATGTATAATTTTCTTCTTGGCATTGTTATATTCAGCGAAAATGTTCGAAGAAATTCAGTCAGTGGTTTAATTATGACATAAGCAAGAGACCGATGGAAACAAAGTGCAATACCGACAACGATAATCATTGAGCTTTCAATGTGAAGGTGGTGAAGGTTCTTAAATAAATCCATG
>JAGDQP010063107.1:0-11772 GCA_022664845.1 Lepisma saccharinum
AAGATACCACATTTGCATTTGCATAGTATGACGGCGGAGAAACTCAACTTGCACTGACCCAGGAAGCTAAATGCCGACAAAGACGGCAAATCTTCGGGGTTTATGGTCGAGGCGGCGTCGGGGATAGGCAGAGCCCAAACTAGTAGTCGGGAAGTAGAGGGGTGAAGGTCGACGTGCAGTCACAAGTGGCGTTTGGTCGTCGGGTCATTTCCGGGTTGCTTTCGGTCTCTGACTTGCCGGCATAGAGGCGAAACTCCGACCATTCCCCAGCACTTGATAGTGGGAAAAGGTTGGGCACCCGCCCATTGCATTAGGTCGGGAAAAGGCGGCTCCCCGTCCATTTTCTGATGGTCGAGAGAAGAGCGAGCCCCCTTTATTATTGATGGTCGGGAAATAAGCGACTCCCCAGCCACTTCCTGGTGGTCGGGAAAAGGTTGGGGTCCGCACTTTTCCGACCGTTTTAATCTAGAATTCATGTAACTCAAATAACGGCATTCCTTTGCAAAATAATTCTGCCGGTAGATTAGAATATAGAAAGATGAAATGGGAAAACGTTCTTTACATTCGTTAAAAGCAAAAGTGCCTTATGTAGGGTCAGGAACTTATAATTTATTCTTAGTGTTGCCTGCAGCGTCACCGTACTCGGAAGCCGTCTTCGAATATTTGATTGTACGGTCTAGTGGATAAAGCGCTGGAGAGTTGATTTAAAGGTATCGGGCTAGATCACACCAAAGGCCACTGGTCTTTTTTAAAAAACGAAATTACTTTTTTCATTTCTACTTTCGCAATATGCACTTCTTTGCTACCTTATCGAACATCAGTGAAATAAATGAGATAAAGCCAGATTATACATAATTTTCAAATATCCAGCTTAGACAGTGTGGCCTGAGCGTTTATATGTCAGTCAGTCAGGATTTCTGTTTTATGTAGAGAGAGTATTATTATTATTATTAGTATTGCCTTTTCAGGATATTATAAATTTAAATTCCCTTATTCTCAAACGATTAGGAGTACTGACGTATTATTTTTAATATGGAATTTTTAGAATATTGACCGAGCCTCCGTAGGTCACTGGTAGAGCGTTGGCGTAGCATTCGGGAGGCCGTGGGTTCAATCCCAGCGGTCGACCATCCTTATTGAGGTTATTCCACGTTTTGCTCAGTCACACCAGGCAAATGCTGGGATGGCACCTACAGCATAGACCCTAGCCAAAAACTTCCCAAATTCTTTCCCATCCTCTATCCCGGCCTAATCGTTATAAATAAAATTTAAATTTAGAACATAGAGGGAAAATTTTGAATTAGTGTTTCCTTTGTGCAGAACAAGGCATCATAAATTATTAACTGATTCTGACAAAGATTGTGTTTCTTTAAACGTTTAATCAACAACCATTACGTAAAATATTTTTATTGCTATCAAACTTCAATATTTAACACCTTCTTGTTTAGCGGTACATCTATCTGCTATCTGTATATCTATATGTATCTTGTATGACTTAGGCTGTATTGGCAGCATGTTGTTCGTAGAAACATGAATAAATATTGTATTACATTATTATTACCACAACAAATGTAGTGATATTTCACGTTACTAATACACGGCTAAATAAAAGCTTAAAATTTCTAATTCATGTATACTGGGAAACATCGAGTTTCAGGTGATAATAGTAGTACAATCACGATAGTTTGATGTTCCTCTGAATCTAGACAGAGTGACAATAATCCTGGTGCAAAAGTAGAAGTTTTATTGTAGTTGTATATGCTATGAAGATTTATTTTCGAGAAATTCTGTGTAATGAAGAACAAACTCCACTACTGCGGGCTTAAAGTAATTCTGTAATGAATATAGTGTCTGTGTTACTTACTACATTCCATTTCAGACTTCTAGAAGTGTCTTATTGACGAACGATTTTCAGACATTTAAGCCCGAAATCCGGCATTTTTCGCAAAGGACCATGTTTGAACCCCCGTAGAAGAGAAGGAGTGGGATTCAGGACCATGATTTTTTGCGTGCATGCACTCGATTGGTAGGGCTAAATATTACAAATGTTTGTAGAATTTTATTCAATTCCTTGAAGAGTATTTGAAAATTTTACACAATTTGTTACTTATTTTTCAGCCTAATTATTGGAATAAAGATATTAATTTTCAGAAAAGGTGATTCCGTATGTTCAGTGTACACTTCGAGAACTACCCAACGGTGTTTGATTAAGCTTTCTCTAGCTCTTCTGGTTTTTCAGATATTCAGGTTCCCGTACATGTCTAGAGTAAAAGACGCTACCTGTCATTTTGGAAATATATTCGCCCCGCGAGAAATAAGGACATAACATTTCTTTCAAAAGTGGTTCTGATATCTTCAGGTATTTAAGAACCCATATATGATTTTTTTTTCTAAAATGTTGATGTAACAACGTTTTTCTAAAATTGGATGATTTGTCGTGGAATAACCAAATTATGTATGTTTCAGTTTCTGACATAAAGTATGAAGCGAAATGCTATTAACATTTCATTCTAATAATAATTTTCATAAAGAAATTTTCATCAATAAGAAAAGCTGTTTTAACAAAGTGAATTGTTATATGCTTTTACACGTATAA
This sequence comes from Lepisma saccharinum, assembly GCA_022664845.1. Classification (NCBI taxonomy): domain Eukaryota; kingdom Metazoa; phylum Arthropoda; class Insecta; order Zygentoma; family Lepismatidae; genus Lepisma; species Lepisma saccharinum. The sequence goes on from JAGDQP010063107.1 coordinate 2,597, forward strand.
AATATAAAATGCAGATTTAAATCTGGAAAAACATACAGACACAATATTGTTCTGTTCGAAGACAACTGCGTAGATGGAAATGAATCTCATTCCTTACCAAACAGTAAGATTGTTTTACTATTACTAAAATTAAAAACAATGTAACTTAATCTTCCTTATCTAAAATCACTAATGTAGAAAATAGTCCACTTAGCGTGACTCAATCTGCTGGTGATAAGACAATCTTGGCTACATTCCTCTAGCTGTAAAAGTAGCTCATGGTTAAAACCTTTGCTTTCTAAACCAATGCTACATGAATGTGGGCTCAAGCCGTGGTCAGATCAAGTATTTTTCATGTTAGTTAATAAGACAATAATAACTTCTCTTCATCAGATGACAAAAGTATAGAATTTGCCAGCAAGAGAGAGAGAAAACATTTCAGACCCATGGAAAGAACTTCTGTCTTCTTTACTGAAGAACAGTTTAGTATCTTAGTGACTCATCGTTCGTGGGGATCATGAGCTTTAGAGATAGTGAATTTGCTGTATGGCACCTTGGTCCGACTTTGGATATAACAACATTTACTTAATTTGTATTTAACGTTCACATATAACATACTGACGTTCTGTCAACACCCACCACTTCTCTGATGTTATATTTTAAACATAAGTATTTATTTCCTGAAATGCTTGTATGGATACATATAGAACTGATTATTATAATTTTATGTAATTATTCATGCTTTGAGGAATATATAATTATAAAAATAAATTTTCTAGAACGGGATTCGAACCCACGACCTCACGATTAGAAGTCAAAGTTCTAAAGTAAACATTGCATCATAACCTCAAATTGAGTTTCATTTGCTGTTGTAGGATTTTTGATCACTGTATTTTTGTGCTTGATAGCCTCTGTTATGTTTAGGGATTCCGCCAGGATTTTCAGTTTGGGGGTTATAAAGTTAACATTGGGAGGGTGTACGTGTGTTTTGCATTGTTTCTATCGATTTTCGAGTTGTGTGACACAGGGGTGGTGTGACAAAATCACTAGTTTTGATCTACAGTGTGTAAATATTCATAAAATCAAGACAATATGAACAGGCAATTTTGTTCTATATACGAAAAAGTAAAGAAGTTATGTCACAAAACACTCACGTGCGACAAACATTCTATTGCCAAATTCGAAATCAGCACCCCCAAATTAGTAAAGAATAGAGAAATTTCTTTATCTTACGGGAAAATGTTTTAAACGTTGCCTTGTGTAATTACCGTCTTGAACTCGACAGCTGGTCGTATTAGCTTAAATGTTCACTTGAATTCGTTAATTACATCCCTTACGTAGCTTTTACTGTTACAATTGGCAGCCGTATTTCTTTGAGCTCGTCCTGTTATTCAAGTTTTGGAATGCAATTTAAAATATATCTGTGAAACTGATATTTTTCATCTGTTTTATTCAAAAGGAAAGTTTGAAAAAGTGAATGGTCATACGAAGAGACTTGAACCGAGGACGTCAGATTTTAGTCTGAAGCTCTCATTTCCACGCATTATTCCATTACGCCACATATGACATTTCATATATTGGCACAATTACTGTATATTTTGCCAGTATTGAATGATCGTTCCAGTTCGAAACTTAAAGGAGAATGTTTGTATTTATAAACGCAATTTAAAATTACATTGTGTTATTTCTCTCTTTATTAGAGTGTGCGTTTTTATTTTTTTTAACTTTAGTGTGTGTAATGGTTATTATTATTATTTACTGAAGTTCTTTTCTATTTTTGGAGTTCATGCTTTTCGCCGATGAAATAAGTTTCAAACATTCAAATTTATGATTGTTTACAATAATCTCGTAATGTAAAGAATTATGCCCATATCGAGGATTTGAGAAGGATCTAAAACGTGTACATGATTTCAAACTTGGGGCGTGTCTCTCTCTTCATAGGTCCCTCCAATCACTGTATTTGTATATTCCCGAAGGAACGTAAGGGGGAACAGATGTTTCTTACTTCTCCAGAACTGATTAAACGCAACATTCGTGTATGGTGTGTTGCCTACCTTCACTACTTTGCGTTTCAGAACTTCCTTCGTTCAGTGTACGCGTACTTTTCCTATAAAGCAAACATTATTGCGGAGCAGAATACTTATTAATAATTCAGTTAATTTCCATTATGCCGTAGAGGTACAGCAGATGAAAGGCCGTTTAGTGATCACATACTGTGCCAAAGAGTTCATTTCAAACGGAAACTGAAATTTTAAACAAAATAGCTTGTGACTGTCTCTGAGGCAACGAGAGATACAGTAAAAGATATAAATATGACTTCCTCCTCAGCCGGATGTCTAACATGCATTCGATGTGAGTGGTCTTGGGTACTTCAAATTTTGTTGTTGACTAAATATCGTAATGTGAATTGGAGACCTACTTGAATCAATAAACAGCGGACTCTGGTCTCGAGAATAAGAGGCACTGATGGAAAGTCGTTGCGCAGCCTCCGTGACTCCTTTTTGAACGAGGTCATGACCCTAGATGTACTATTGACCTGAGTATATATACACACGATACATATGTATGTGTGTGAGTGTGTGCGTGTGTGAGTGTGTGTGTTAAAGTAGAAGAAACTAGGTACCATTCTAAAATTACATCCTTGTTCAAGAGTTAACACCTTTTTATGTTCTATCATCAAGATTTTTTCTTTTAAGAAACGTTCAAATGCACGTCGTCGTACAGTGAACTTCATAATTGGAGCTCAGATTAATTAAAACTGCGGACATCGTCGTTCTACTACTCCTGGATAGGTCCAGAAACCCCCTGATACGCCTAATCGTGGTTAGGTGCGCGCAGTGCTGCTTACACCGTCGTCACCCAGGGGTACGCAGTTCCACCAAACGCGGACAGATGGCGTTGGGGCAGGTTCAGGGCCTATCGGCCTGTCACGCCAGTGGTTATTTATTTATGTATTTACTACTCCTGACAGTTACCCCTTGGAACAGAATTACTTCTCTTGTCCTTTTATAAAATAAAGTAAAATTATTAGACATTGACTGCTCTGGAATTGTTAAAATATAGTTCTGAAATGTCGAGACTTGTTTTGAAACTAGAAACAAACTCTCAAGTGATCTGAGGATTCTTTAATTCCAAATATTTATAAACAGTGTATTGGCGAATAGGGTGGATTATCAATACGAATTTTGAACAAAATGAAGCATACATTATACTATTCAGCGAAGTTTTCTCTTCACCCTAATTTTATTTTTGACTAGGATTCCTGAATTATTTCGTTTTCCAAAATCTTTTCACTGGCTTTTGAACGTCGAATATGAAACCACTTCATAAACAAAACGACTTCCTCTGTGCCATCTGTGTATATCGATTTCTAGAAGTCCTCTTCAACAACAAATATCATTCAAGGTAGAAAACGTACTGTAGAATTTGTCGTTTTTTATTTATAGAGCAGAGCATTCCTATTGAATCCCAATGTTCAATGAGAAACTTGTTCATGAAGTTTTAAGAGTTCTTAAAGACGAAAGAAACTGTAGCTGTAGACGTTTCATAGCAAGCGGGAACTTATATTGAAAATACAGTCTTGAGTCGATCTGAGATGCATTAGCTTTCTTGAGTATCTGTTCAGTGCGATCGACAGCTGGGATTTATGGTAGAGAGTCTTCTTAGAGCGTGACCAACCGCGGAACGGGAAGGGGATTCCATACAGGAAAATGCACTCTTGGTCTGTCAATCTTAGAGGACCCTCTTTTATTTGGCCCTCCACGAAAGCACACTAATAAGACCTTGCTTCATACTAGACTCTTCTTACACCGGAAAATGAACATATAGGCGTAGTTGTTACACAAAATCAATAAATACATACAACGATATATTGTGCGGAAGGTATCAATAAAGTTCCTTCACATCTGGACTCATTCTGACTTTATCTTAGCCATGTACACTGTACTCTATATCCTTTTAGCACCAGTTACAAATATAATAATTATCAGTTGTTTAGGATACACATCTTTTCGAGCTAGAGAGGCACCCAGAAAGTCCTTCATATTTCTTACAAGTAAACCTATCTACATTTCAAACCGCTTTTTCAACCAAATTTGGTAGCTGAGTAGGGCACATCAGGAAACCACCAGGAAACATGATTAAAAGTGCTTTTGTCCATAAAGACGGGCGCAGCGGCCAAAAGTTTCATTCATAAGAATGAGTACCGGTACTTATAGTATAATGGAAGTCGGAAAATACATGTTTATTTGTAAAATGCTTGAAATAATGGAAAACAAATACACATGATGAATACCAGGTCAATGCACTATCTTTTAGAGAGTATGTTTGTCATAGTCACCATGTTGAAGCTGACCATCTTGAATGTTGCTCGATTGATTTTTTAAATGGGAAGGACATGTAACATATCAATCTGGGCTAGAAATTTACCAGAAATACTTTCGTGAAATCAGTTTTACCACAAATGTATTTTTGAGGGAGATAATAAGATGTGACATTATTATGCGTAGTTGATTTAGAAGTCTGGAAATACCCTGTTCTTCTTGAAACAATGCAAGAAATTAAAACCTAATTCCACAAGTAAAGAGCACTGGCTAGGTGATGTTACCAATACTTATAACTTGTTCCTTTAAGTCTTTATTTCTTGCACTGTTTTAAGAAGAATGTAGTATTTCCAGACTTTTTAATCAACTACGCATACTAATGCCACATCTTATTATTTCTCTCAAAAATATATTTATGGCAAAACCGACTTCACCAACGTATTTCTGGTAAATTTCTAGTCCAAATTGATATGTTACAAAACCCCGTTCCCATTTAAAAAATCGAGCAACATTCAAGATGGCGGCCATAAGGAACGTACCCTCTAAAACATAGCACATTGACCTAGTATTCTGGTAGTTTTCTGATGTACCCTACTCCTCTACCAAAGTTGGTCGAAAAAGCAGTTTGAAGCATTGTTAGAGATGACATTAGCAAAATGGAAAGACAGGACCAGAGACTTATTCGAAGTACGATCCTGTCATTCACCTTGTAAAACTGAGGAAAACCCTGGAAAACATCCATCAATATGGTCAACAGCACGACTTGAGCCCGCGCGTCGATTCGATGTTAAACACTGAGCCAAGAAGACTATGTCAGAAGGCTGTTTCAAGACAAAGAAATATGTGTACTTTGCCTACATACATGAAAATATATAAATAATAATAATAATAATCCCACTTGATATATGGTATGCCCTCCATTTTCTACATTATGTGGCACACACACTCGTATAGAAAGAGGGAGAGAGAGAGAGAGAGAGAGAGGGGGGGGGGATTGAGGTTGGTGGGAGATGGAGAAAGGTAATCAAGAACTACTCTCCCGTAAGAGACTGTTACCAGAAGAAACACACACTTTCTGGTCCGATTCTAGGGTTTCCAGTCTATAAGTTGATCAAGGAAAGCCAACTAATGTAAGGCAAGTGACTGTAAATCACACAGTTGGAAAGGGGTGGCAGGTAATGAAGGGATTGATCAATCATGAGGGTGACAAATCAGGAAATTGAGTGTGCGTTTGTCGGAGTCTTTGAACCTCCAACACCGCCTTTCTTTTACTCCACCCCTTCCTGAGCAACAGCCCTCGAAGTCTGTGTGATAGAACACTTTCCACGTCATCGCCGGAGAGCCCCCTCTCCCTATCCATGGTAGAAAGAGTGAAGCACCGTGTCCCTATCCAATTGCCTTTCTGGCACTACAATTCAGGGAAAGTAAGCGGGTATACTTCCAGTAAGGGTGTCCATTGGAACCGTTGCAACATGCAAGTGCTGGAGAAGGGAAGCTCAATTTGTGGTATTTAACCCGAACCTATTCATATAGACCCTTACGTTCCTGCGTCATTTGGCTTCTAACAAAACAAAATCGACCAGCATGAAACACTTCTTTGATCTTTAGTGGACCTTGTATTTTTCTTTTAAATTCTAGTAGGGTGGGGTAACGACTTTTTGAAAAAAGAAAAAAGAGACAATGGATGTGCTTGAACCAGATAACCAATATATGAACTATGTTTTTTGGTTGCTATAAGGCAGGGTATAAATTAATACGTAGAATATAACAGAGTGTAATTGACAATTTCCCAAAACATTACTATGATCACGCAAGCATAGACGAAGTATTTTGATGTGTCAATTAGAATCTGCATTAGTAAGCTTCATGATTGACAGGTGGTTTGCATTAGTAAATAAAACATGTCGCTACCCTGCAGCCCAATTTCAGTCGGACTCCATCTAATAAATTTGTCTGTTTTCTCAGGATTGAGTTATACTTTTAGTCTTTCGATGTTATGGTTCTCTGAGTCTGTTAGTAGAGGTAAGAAAATGTACTACTTTTCAATGTTATTCTTTTTTCTTCTTTTTCGTGCTATTTTTTACGTTTAATTACTGGTTTCTCGTTTTCTTTTACATGTAACGTTTCACGGATATTTTCACAACTTAATAATTTAAGGTCATTTTATATTGTCAAAAGGCCAATGAGAAAGAAAATGTGAAAGCAATATGTCTTTGGTCTGGTGGTTAAGGGGCCCGTACTAATTTATTTTTCAGTTGATTATGTTTTGGCGCTAGTATCGCCAAAACATTCATGTGTACAGGTGCGACTGGTTCTCAGAAGCAGTGTTTCCAATGCAACATATGATTCGAAAACTATAGAAGGCCTTTATGAAGTAGAGAAAAAAATAAGGGAAGCACGAGGTACCTGTTAATTGATTTTCTGTTAAACAAAGGCATATTGAAGAGGCTTTATTTTACAGATTTTAAATGTATAAAGAAACGTACATCAGACATTGGTCTCACTGGTCTCGGAAGGGTAGTGAGAAGTCTATATCTAATGTAACATATTTTGTTGGACGTGGTTCATTGTTGATGTTTTAAGCTGATTACACGACATTTCCAGAGGCATGCCTTTTTAGTAACTAAAATATGATGAGTTTGAATCCCGTCCACGACAATTCAAGAGAGAAAACACAAAGTATAAATCACAAACATCCACCGGATGAGGAGGTACTTTCCACTTCCAACCCCCGTAGCACACAAACATGTTTTGAACGTTCATTTTTAGTTGATTTAGTTGATTAAACGTTATTGGTTGAAAAATGTACATTTAATTTTAAACCATATTTCAACAAAGACTTGATATTGTAGATAAAATGTTAGTTCAACGTGGATTTAACTGTTATTTTCAACTATGGTATAGATCTCGTTTCATGAGATTTTTTCTAATTTAATGAAATAAAATGTGTAGCTTAAAGCTAATTGAATGCCATTGACTATTGTTTTGTGTCCTCTTTTACATGTTGAAAACACGTTGAATTATTTCAATTTATATTCCAAAGAAAATTTGATTTCGTTGATAGTACATTAATGTGATATTGAACTATGCCCTAGATTATCTTTTCAAGTTAATTGCATACAAATTATGCTTAAAAGCGAATAGAATAAAATTAACTACGTTTCTCATGTTCTCATTTGCATGTTGAAAACATTGAATTTTAAACTATATTTCAACGAACATTTAATTTCGTTAATAGGACGTTAATGTGAAGTGTTTTCAACTATGACATAGATTTCGCGTTATATGCGTTTCTCTAATGCGACATATTACACTTATTGAGAAATACAAATTTAATAGTGCAGCGATGGTCAAAATGTTAAAGAAGGAAAATGCACATAACAAAGAAATAAGGAAAGTATTCTTTATTCTTATTCTTATATGATGGTAAAACGACGCGTCAGGATTTATGGCGACTGCATTCAATACTGCCTTTTACGTCTTCAAACATAAAGGGAATATTAAAAGAGTAGTTACTCTTAAGGCGGATTCGTGGATAAATGTTCAGCGTGTCGAGCTAGTAACAATGAGTTCGGAAAGTTCCAGCTTCGAATCCCACAGCAGACGCTTGGATAATTTACTTTTGGAAAATTAATATATCATGATGAAAGCAACGGACAAAATGCAGCTAAATGTGTATATCAATGGACAGCAACCAAGCTCTGTTTTGGCCAACTGAACCCGTTTCTTCACTGTCCGCTTCTTCATTTCAACCTGTTTCTTCTCAACCATTATTCAACGTCGAATAAACCGTTGAACAGGCGGACATTCGGTACATTTACAACATTAAAACTACGTTTCGGTACTAATATTTAATCCACGTATTATCAACGTATGTGCGCTACTGGGGAAAGCGGTGTAATCACCTTAAGACAAAGAAATTGGAGTGGTCAAGGGGTTAACGAGGTCGCTTTCAGCGCGCGTGGTCACGGATTCAATTCGCGCTGGATTCATTTGAACGGAGTGGTTCGGAGCCAGCTTTACAAAAAAAAAAAAAAAAAAAAATGTCTGTCCGTCCTTTACACGCTCACAAACTCGTTTAGGAAGTCAATAACAAATCAATCAATCCTTTGAGAATTATGGCTGTGCAATTTACCGGAATAATGTTCCTCCAAAAATATGCACCATACGCTCGGAGAGCATTAGATAAATATTTTATTCCCGCTATGCGCAGTAGGCAGGGAGGGAAGTGTTGCTTTCATTACGGTGATATTTTTACATTGGTTTGGTAGGAAGTGATTGAAAGAGTAAATTAGGAACAGGTTGGTCGGCCTGAGATTTAAAATCCATTACTTTCAGGATAAAAATAGTAGAGTGCTCTCTCTACCATCTAAGCAATGGCTGCTTTCTTATGAGTCTCAAGCATGACAGGAGCTACAAATTGTTCTTAGGGAATTCATCGGTACATGAATCGAATTGATTTATGGCCGTTAGGCATCTCAGCCTCAATCCGTCATCGGGACAAAGTCAGTATAAACAGTTATATACTGTCCCCAATTCCGTTGATTCCACTAGGGTAGGTACGCTGGTTCAAACTCCGCGGCCGATCATGCTAACTGAGTATGGTTTCCAGGGGTTCACTTGGTTTCACCAGGCAAATCCCAGGATTGTGTCTTAAGTAAGGCCGCTACCTTTCCAATTCTCTTCTTTACTCAATTCTGGCTTGAGTTAGAGATACCTAAAGGCCATAAGTAAATAGATTATAAGGACCATCCGACAAGTCCTGAACCCACCATAATTATGATCCCGTAAAAAATCACATGCGGAGAGAATTTTATTAATGGAGTGTGTTTGAGGGTCATACTAGATTATTTTTTTTCTTAGGTAGACATCCCA
>JAGDQP010063108.1:832-11772 GCA_022664845.1 Lepisma saccharinum
CAAATTTCTCCAAGACACCGATTAAATATCTCCAAGAAACCGATCAATTATCTCCAAGACCCCGATCAATTATCTCCAAGACCCCGATCTAATATCTCCAAGACACCGATCAAATATCTCCAAGAAACCGATCGAATATCTCTACGACACCGATCGAATATCTCCACGACACCGATCGAATATCTCCAAGACACCGATCGAATATTTCCAGGACACCGAACAAATATTTCCAGGACACCGAACAAATATCTCCAAGACACCGATCATATATCTCCAAGACACCGACCAAATATTTCCAAGACACCGATCGAATATCTCCAAGACACCGATCGAATATCTCCAAGACACCGATCGAATATCTCTACGAATCGATCGAATATTTCCAAGACAAAGATCGCATATTTCCATGACAAAGATCAAATATCTCTAAGACACCGATCGAATATTTCCAAGACACCGATCGAATATCTCCAAGGCACCGATGGAATATCTCCAAGGTACCGATCGAATATCTCCAAGACACCGATCGAATATCTCCAGGACACCGATCAAATATTTCCAAGACCCCGATCGTATATCCCTAAGACACCGATCGAATATCTCCATGAAACCGATCGAATATCTCCAAGACACCGATAAAATATCTCCAAGACACCGATCGAATATCTCTACGACACCGATCGGATATCTCTACGACACCGATCGATTATCTAAAAGACAAAGATCAAATATCTCTAAGACATCGATCGAATATCTCCAAGACACCGATCGAATATCTCCAAGACACCGATCGAATATCTCCAAAACGCCGTTCGAATATCTCCAAGACACAGATCGAATATCTCCAAGACACCGATCGCATATCTCCAAGACACCGATCAAATATCTCCAAGACAAAGATCGAATATCTCCAAGACACCGATCGAATATCTCCGAGAAAAAGATCGAAAATGTCCTAGACAGAAATCGAATATAACTTGACAAAAATCGAATATCTCCAAGACACCGATCACATATATCTCCAAGACACCGATCGAATATCTCTACGACACCGATCGAATATCTCTACGACACCGATCGAATATCTAAAAGACAAAGATCGAATATCTCCAGGACAAAGATCGAATATCTCTAAGACACCGCTCGAATATCTCCAAGACACCTATCGAATATCTCCAAGACACCGATCGAATATCTCCAAAACACCGATCAAATATCTCCAGGACACCGATCAAATATCTCCAAGACACCGATCGTATATCTCCAAAACATAGATCGAATATCTCCAGGACACCGATCGGTTATCTCCAAGACACCGATCATATATCTCCAAGACACCGATCTAATATCTCTACGACACCGATCGAATATCTCTACGACACCGATCGAATATCTCCAAGACAAAGATCGAATATCTCCAAGACAAAAATCGAATATCGCTAAGACACCGATCGAATATCTCTACGACACTGATCGAATATCTAAAAGACAAAGATCGAATATCTCCAAGACACCGTTCGAATATCTCCAAGACACCGATCGAATATCTCCAAGACACCTATCGAATATCTCCAAGACACCGATCGAATATCTCCAAGACAAAGATCGAATATCTCCAAGACACCCATCGAATATCTCCAAGACAAAGATCGAATATGTCCAAGACAGAAATCGAATATCTCTTGACAAAAATCGAATATCTCCAAGACACCGATCGAATATCTCCAAGACACCGATCGAATATCTCCAAGAAACGATCGAAAATCTCCAAGACACCGATCGAATATCTACAATAAAAGATCGAATATCTCCAAGACAAAGATCGAATATGTCCAAGACAAAGATCCAATATCTCAAGACAAAGCTGGAATATCTCCAAGACACCGATCGAATATCGCCAAGAAACCGATCGTATATCTCCAAGACACCGATCGAATATCTCGAAGACACCGATCGAAAATCTCCAAGACACCGATCAAATATCTCAAGGACACCGATCAAATATCTCAAGGACCACGATCAAATATCTCAAGGACACCGTTCAAATATCTCCATCACACCGTTCAAATATCTCCAGGACACTGATCAAAAAATCTCCAGAGCACCGATCAAATATCTCTAGGAGACCGATCAAATATCTCCAGGACACCGATCAAATATTTCCATGACACCTGTCAAATATCTCCATGACACCGATCAAATATGTCAATGACACCGTTTAAATGTCTCTAGGACACCGATCAAATATCTCCATGACACCGATCAAATATCTCCAGGACACCGATCAAATATCTCCAGGACATAGATCAAATATCTCCAGCACACCGTTCAAATACCCCAGGACACACATCAAATATCTCGAGGACACCGATCAAATATCTCCATAACACCGATCAAATATCACCAGGACACCGTTTAAATATTTCTAGGACACCGATCAAATATCTCCATGACACCGATCAAATATCTCCAGGACGCCGACCAAATATCTCTAATTCACCTACCCAAATCTCCATCACACCGTTCAAATACCTCCAGGACACCGATCAAATATCTCCATGACACTGATAAAATATTTCCAAGACACCGAACAAATATCTCCAGGACACCGATAAAATATCTCCATGACACCGATGAAATATCTCCAGGACACCGATCAAACATCTCCTGGACACCGATTAAATATCTCCAGGACACCGATAAAATATCTCAAGACACATATCAAATATCTCCAGGACACCGATCAAATATCTCCATAACACCCATCAGATATCACCAAGACACCGATCAGGTATTTCCAGAACACGGATCAAATATCTCCAGGACACCGATCAAATATCTCCAGGACACCGTTTAAATCTCTCTAGAACACCGGTAAAATATCTCCATGACATCGATCAAATATCTCCAGGACACCTATAAAAAATCTCCATGACACCTAACAAATATCTCCATAACACCGATCAGATATCACCAAGACACCGATCACATATTTCAAGGACACCGATCAAATATCTCCAGGACACCGATCATATATCTCCATGACACCGTTTAAATATCTCTACGACACCGATCAAATATCTCCATGACACAGATCAAATATCTCCAGAAAAACGATCAAATATCTCCACTAAACCGATCTAATATCTCCATGACATCGTTTAAATGTCTCTAGGATACCTATCAAATATTTCCATGACACCGATCTAATATCTCCAGGACACCGGTCAATTATCTGCAGCACACCGATCAAATATCTCCGGGATACCTATCAAAAATCTCCAGGACACCGATCAAATATCTCCACAACACCGGTCAAATATCTACAGGAAAACGATCAAAAATCACCAGGACACCGATCAAATATCTCTATTACACCGATTAAATGTCTCCAGGACACCGATCAAATATTTTCATGACACCGTTTAAATATCTCTAGGACACCCATCAAATATTTCCTTGACACCGATCAAATACCTCCAGGACACTGATCAAATATCTCCAGGACACCTATCAAATATCTCCAGAACACCTATCAAATATCTCCAGGACACCGTTTAAATATCTCTAGGACACCGAGAGAATATCTCCATGACACCGATCAAATATCCGCAGGACACCGATCAAATATCTCCTGGACACCGATCAGATATTTCCAGCACACCCATAAAATATCTCCAGGACACCGATCAAATTTCTCCATGACAGCGTTTAAATGTCTCTAGCACACCGATCAAATATCTCCATCACACCGTTCCAATATCTCCAAGACACGGATCAAAAAATCTCCAGAGCACCGATCAAATATCTCCAGGAGACCTATCAAATATCTCCAGAACACCGATCAAATATTTCCATGACACCGATCAAATATCTCCATGACACCGTTTAAGTATCTCTAGGACACCGATCAAATATCTCCACGACACCGAACAAATATCTCCAGGACACCGATCAATTATCTCCAGGACACCGATCAATTGTCTCCAGGACACCGATCAATTATCTGCAGCACACCGATCAAATATCTCCAGGATACCTATCAAATATCTCCAGGTCACCGATCAAATATCTCCATAACACCGTTTAAATATCTCCAGGACAACGATCAAAAATCACCAGGAAACCGATCAAATATCTATATGATACCGATCAAATATCTCCACGACACCGGTCAAATATCTCCAGGACACCTTTTAAATATCTCTAGGACACCGATCAAATATCTCCATGACACCGATGAAATATCTCCAGGACACCGATCAAATATCTCCTGGACACCGATCAAATATTTCCCGGACACCAATAAAATACCTCCAGGACACCGATCAAATATCTCCATGACACCGATAAAGTATCTCAAAGACACCGAGCAAATATCTCCAGGACACCGATAAAATATCTCAAGACCCCTATCAAATATCTCCAGGACACCGATCAAATATCTCCATGACACCGATCAGATATCACCAAGACACCGATCAGATATTTCAAGGACACCGATCAAATATCTCCAGGACACCGATCAAATATCTCCAGGACACCGTTTAAATATCTCTAGAACACCGGTAAAATATCTCCATGACACCGATCAAATATCTCCATGACACCGATCAAATATCTCCAGGACACCTATCAAAAATCTCCATGACACCTAACAAATATCTCCAGGACACCGATCAAGTATCTCCATGACACCGTTTAAAAATCTCTAGGACACCGATCAAATATCTCAACGACAATGATCAAATATCTCCAGGAAACCCTTCAAATATTTCCAAGACACCGATCAAATTTCTCCAGGACACTGATCAAATATCTCCAGGACACCGATCAAATATCTCCACGACACCGATCAAATATCACCAGGACACCTATCAAATATCTCCAGAACACCTATCAAATATCTCCAGGACACCGATCAAATATCTCCATGACACCGTTTAAATATCTCTACGACACCGATCAAATATCTCCATGACACCGATCAAATATCTCCATGACACCGATCAAATATCTCCACGACACCGATCAAATATTTCAAATGATACCGTTTAAATACCTCTTGGACACCGATCAAGTATCTGCATGACACCGATCAAATATCTCCAGGACTGCGATCAAATATATCCAGGACTCCGATCAAATATCTCCAGGACACCGATCAAATATATCCAGCACACCTATCAAATATCTCCATGACACCAATCAAATATCTCCATGACACCGATCAAATATCTCCAGGACACCTGTCAATTATATGCAGCACACTGATCAAATATCTCCAGGACACCGTTTAAATATCTCTAGGACACCGATAGAATATCTCCATGACACCGATCAAATATCTGCAGGACACCCATCAAATATGTCCTGGACACCAATCAAATAGTTCCAGCACACCTATAAAATATCTCCAGGACAACGATCACATTTCTCCATGACAGCGTTTAAATATCTCTAGCCCACCGATCAAATATCTCTATCACACCGTTCAAATATCTCCAGGACACTGATCGAAAAATCTCCAGAGCACCGATCAAATATCTCCAGGAGACCGATCAAATATCTCCAGGACACCGACCAAATATTTCCATGACACCGATCAAATATCTCCATGACACCGATCAAATTTCTCAAAAATGCCGTTTAAATATCTCTAGGACACCGATCAAATATCTCCATGACACCGATCAAATATCTCCAGGACACCGATCAAATATCTCCAGGTCGCCAATCAAATATCTCCAGGACACCGATCAAATATATACATGACACCGATCAATTATCTTCAGGACACCTATACAAATCTCCGGATACCGATCAAATATATCCATGAAACCGTTTAAATATCTCCATGACACCGATCACATATCTACAGGACACTGATGATATATCATCAGGACACCGATCAAATATCTCCAGGACGTAGATCAAATATCTCCAGCACACCGATCAAATACCCCAGGACACACATCGAATATCTCGAGGACAACGATCAAATATCTCCATAACACCGATCAAACATCACCAGGACACCGCTTAAATATGTCTAGGACACCGATCAAATATCTCCATGACACCGATCAAATATCTCCAGGACACCGATCAAATATCTCCAATGCACCTACCAAAATTTCCATGACACCGATAAAATACCTCCAGGATACCCATCAAATATCTCCATGACACCGATAAAATATTTCCAAGACACCGAACAAATATCTCCAGGACACCGATAAAATATCTCCTTGACACCGTTTAAATATCTCTAGGAAGATCGATCAAATATCTCATTGACACTGATCAAATATCTCCAGGACACCGTTCATATATCTCTAGGACACCGATAGAATATCTCCATGACACCGATTAAATATCTCCAGGACACCGTAGAAGTATCTCCTTTACACCGATCAAATATCTCGAGCACCCTTATCAAATATCTCCAGGAGACCTATCAAATATCTCCATGACACCGATCAAATATCTCCATGACACCGTATAAATATCTCTAGGACACCAATCAAATATCTCCATGACACCGATAAAATATCTAAAGGGCACCGATCAAATATCTCAAGCACACCGATCAAATATCTCCAGGACACCGATCAAATATCTCCAGGACACAGATCAAATAACTCCAGGACAGCGATTGAATATCTCCAGGACACCAATCCAATATCTCCACGACAGCTATCAAATATCTCCAGGACACCTATAGAAAAACTCACGGACACCGATCAAATATCCCCATGACACCGTTTAAATATTTCAATGACACCGATCACATATCTAAAGGAAACCGATCAAATATCTTCAGGACAGTCATCAAATATCTCCAGGACACCGATCAAGTATCTCCAGGACGCCGTTTAAATATCTCTAGGACACCGGTAGAATATCTCCATGACACCGATCAAATATCTCCAGGACACATATCAAAAATCTCCATGACACCTAACAAATATCTCCAGGACACCGATCGAATATCCCCTTGACACCGTTTAAATATCTCTAGAAAAATCGATCAAATATCTCCATGACACTGATCAAATATCTCCAGGACACCGAACAAATATCTAAAGGTCACTGATGAAATATCTCCAGGACACCGATCAAATATCTCCACGACACCGTTTAAATATTTCTAGGACACTGATCAAATATCTCCATGACACCGATCAAATATCTCTAGAACATCTATCAAAAATCTCAATGACAACTATCAAATATCTCCATGACACCGATCAAATATCTAAATGACACTGATCAAATATCTCCAGGACACCGATCAAATATCTCCAGCACACCGACCAAATATCTCCATGACACCGTTTAAATATCTCGAGGACAACGATCAAATATCCCGACGACACATATTAAATATCTCCAATTCACCTACCAAAATCTCCATCACACCTATCAAATATCTCCAGAACACCGATCAAATATCCATGACACCGATCAAATATCTCCAGGACACCGATCAAATAACTCCATAACACCGATCAGATATCACGAAGAAACCGATCAGATATTTCCAGGACACCGATCAAATATCTCCAGGACACCGATCAAATATCTCCAGGCCACCGTTTAAATATCTCTAGGACACCGGTAAAATACCTCCAGGACAGTGATCAAATATCTCCTGGACACCGATGAAATATCTCTAGGACAACGATCAAATATCTCCAGGACACCGTTTAAATATCTCTAGGACACCGATCAAATATCTCCATGACACCGATGAAATATCTCCAGGACATTGATCAAATATCTCCTGGTCACCGATCAAATATCTCCTGGACACCGATCAAATATCTCCAGGACACCTATCAAAAATCTCCATGACACCTTACAAATATCTCCAGGACACCGATCAAATATCTCCATGACACCGTTCAAAATTTCTAGGACACTGATCAAATATCTCCAAGACAATGATCAATATCTCCAGGACACCCATCAAATATCTCCAGGACACCGATCTAATTTTTCCGGGACACTGATCAAATATCTCCAGGACACCGATCAAATATCTCCAGGACACCGATCAAATTTCTCCATGACAACGTTTAAATATCTCTACGACACAGATCAAATATCTCCATGACACCGATCAAATATCTCCAGAAAAACGATCAAATATCTCCATGAAACCGATCAAATATCTCAATGACACCGATCAAATATCCCCACGACACCGATCAAATATTTCCATGACACCGTTTAAATACCTCTAGGACACCGATCAAATATCTGCATGACACCGATCGAATATCTGCAGGACTGTGATCCAATATCTCCAGGACACCGATCAAATATCTCCAGGACACTGATCAAATATATCCAGCACACCTATCAAATATCTCCATGACACCGATCAAATATCTCCATGACACCGTTTAAATATCTCTAGGATACCTATCAAATATCTCCATGACACCGATCAAATATCCAGAGGATACCTATCAAATATCTCCAGAACACCGATCAAATATCTCCATAACACCGGTCAAATATCTCCAGGACAACGATCAAAAATCACCAGGACACCGATCAAATATCTCCATGACACCGATCAAATATCTCCAGGACACCGATCAAATATTTTCATGACACCGTTTAAATATCTCTAGGACACCGATCAAATATTTCCATGACACCGATCAAATATCTCCGAGACACCGAACAAATATCTCCAGGACACCGATAAAATATCTCAAGACACCTATCAAATATCTCCAGGACACCGATCAATTATCTCCATAACACCGATGATATATCACCAAGACACCGATCAGATATTTCCAGGACACCGATCAAATATCTCCAGGACACCGATCAAATATCTCCATGACACCGATCAAATATCCCCAGGACACCGGTCAATTTTCTCCATGACAGCGTTTAAATATCTCTAGCACACCGATCAAATATCTCCATCACACCGTTCAAATATCTCCAGGACACTGATCAAAAAATCTCCAGGACGCCGATCAAATATCTCCAGGAGACCGATCAAATATCTCTCGGACACCGATCAAATATTTAAATGACACCGATCAATTATCTCCATGACACCGATCAAATATCTCCATAACACCGATCAAATATCACCAGGACACCATTTAAATATCTCTAGGACACCGATCAAATATCTCCATGACACGGATCAAATATCTCCAGGACACCGATCAAATATCTCCACGACACCGATCAAATATCTACAGGACACCGTTTAAATATCTCTAGGACACGGGGAAAATATCACCATGACACCGATCAAATATCTCCGGGACACCTATCAAAAATCTCCATGACACCTAGCAAATATCTCCAGGACACCGATCAAATATCTCCTTGACACCGTTTAAACACCTCTATTAAAATCGATCAAATATCTCAATGACACTGATCAAATATCTCCAGGACACCGATCATATATCTCCAGGACACCGATCAAATATCTCCACGACACCGATCAAATATCTCCAGGACATCGTTTAAATATCTCCATGACACCAATCAAATATCTCTAGGACACATATCAAAAATTTCAATGACTCCTATAAAATATCTTTAGGACACCGTCCAAATATCTCCAAGACACCGTTTAAAAATCTCTAGGGCACCGATTAAATGTCTCCACGACAATGATCAAAGATCTCCAGGACACCCATCAAATATCTCCAGGACACCGATCAAATTTTCCCATTACACAGATCAAATATCGCCAGGACACCGATCAAATATCTCCAGGACACGGATCAAATATCACCAGGACACTTATCAAATATCTCCAAGACACCAATCAAATATTTCCAGGACACTGATCAAATATCTCCATGACACCGTTTAAGTATCTCTAGGACACCGATCAAATATCTCCATTACACCGATCAGATATCTCCAGAAAACGATCAAATATCTCCAGGAAACCGATCAAATATCACCATGGCACCGATCAAATATCTCCAGGAACCGATCAAATATCTCCATAACACCGATCAAATATCTCCACAACAACGATCTAAAAATCTCCATAACACCGATTAAATATATGTATGACACCGATCAAATATCTCCATAACACCGATCAAATATCTCCACAACAACGATCTAAAAATCTCCATAACACCGATTAAATATCTGTATGACACCGATCAAATATCTCCATGACACAGATCAGATATCTCCAGGACACGGATCAAAAATCTCCAGGAAACCTATCAAATATCTCCAGAACACCTATCAAATATCTCCATGACACCGTTTAAATATCTCTTGGACACCGATAGAATATCTCCATGACAGCGATAGAATATCTCCATGACACCGATCAAATATCTCCTGGACACCGATCAAATATTTCCAGCACACCTATCAAATATCTCCAAGACACCGATCAAATTTCTCCATGACAGCGTTTAAATATCTCTAGCACAACGATCAAATATCTCCAGGAGACCGATCAAAAATCTCCAGGACACCGATCAAATATTTCCATGACACCGATCTAATATCTCCATGACACCGATCAAATATCTCCATTACACTGTTTAAATATTCTTAGGACACCGATCAAATATTCCCATGACACCGATCAGATATCTAAAGGACACCTATGAAATATGTCCTGCAAATCTATGAAATACGTTCTGGAAGTCTATGAAAAACGTCCTGGAAACGTGTGAAATATATCCTGGAGATCTATTAAATATGTCCTGAATACCTATGAAATATGTCGTGAATACCCTTCAAATATACCAGGGAGACCTATGAAATATGTCGTGAATACTTGTGAAATATACCAAGGAGACCTTTAAAATATGTCAAGGAGACCTGTGAAATATGTAAAGGATACCTATGAAATATGTAAACGAAGTCTATGAAATATGCCCAGGAAACCTATGAGATATATCAAGGAC
>JAGDQP010063109.1:0-11771 GCA_022664845.1 Lepisma saccharinum
CATGACTATCTCACGTCAGTTCATCAATTTATAAATAGATAACATTGATTATCTCATGTGGTTAAATTAAGGCTGTGGTAACTTCATAGTAAAACAAACGCTAATGTAAACATAATGTAGTCACAAATGTATGGAATTTTAATTTTATATGCATTTTCAGACGCTTATTTTTATCAAGAATCACTGAGGAATGATTATAATTTGTTAGATGCATTATATCACAAAGTTAGTTGTGAATTTATATTACATAACGTTGGAAACTAAGTACCCTGTATTCCTTTACTTACTTTTTGCTATTTTTGAAAAATCATCCTTTCTTTGTCAACTAGAAAAGAATGTGTAATGCACAAAAGTAACGTACTTTTAAGGAAATGGAACATGCCAGAAAAGAAAATAATGGGAGTGCTTTGGCGCACGTTCTCGCTCTTAATTCTTTCACCACCATCTAGCGTCACTGTTCTGAACTATCTTGTGAACCTGTCTGAAGACAAAAAACAAATAATGCTCTCATTGCAAAAACTTGTTTTTGTTATCTCGTTTCTTCATAAGAGCACGTATATAAACAGTGGGCCTTATTAATAATCGAGAGAGCTAGAAGAATACATTTTGAGAACAAATAAGAAAGAAACAATAAAACAAAAACGTTGAGCGTTTGGAAGGGAATGATAGAAACACAGGTGGTGAAAATAATGAAACTGTTGTTGGTAGCAATACACCCAAAAGCTTTGGGTAGAAATAATCAGATACTATCTGTTCCCCTGCAGCCGGCCAAGTTCAGTTTGATAAATCTCCTTTGTGCCATTTTTGCACTATGTGGCCCATGTCTTTAATGCACGATAGCGCCTAAACGGAAGAAGGTTAAAAAAAAGCCTTGAGATTGCCTCTTCGACTACCATTAATACGGTCTTTTGCGGTTTTCTGTCGCTGTAGCTTCTTAATACATTACCACATTGTAGGCTATACACTTAGCGTGTAAATGAGACTAGAATTCCAACGATAACACTAATTATGGAACTGTTTTAAGGTTTCATTTGAACTACTTCGATTAATTTAGTTAAGCCACTTGCTGGTGTAAATCTGATGACACTATAACCTATCTGCATGGTTCTTTTGTACTGTATACGCTTTTGTGAAATTGGTTAAATCTTACTCTCTATACATATTTTCTGACCCAAACCCCACTCTGTGTCCTTTCCTGGAACAAAAAGCAAAACGACTGGAAGAAAAGACCCCTGTAGTTGTTGCTGCAATATAAACAAGATCAGGTGGTGTACTACTAGAAGTTGCTATAGGTGTGGTGTAATGTGCCATGCTATGGGCCACAGACAACGCAAGTAGAATGGGAGTAGACACGTAGGGAGTGTGCAGAGAGGGTGGGACGTAAAGGCGCGAGACGGAACTACTGCTTTTAGTGGTAGGAGTAAGTAATACTGGCGTTTCTGTGTGTGAGCATTCGACCACCTGGAGAATGTCAGGTAGTGTCATTTGACACTGACTGTGGTGGTACTGTGGAGGTTGCTATGTAAACAAAGTAGTTTTGTTAATGGTATATTAGCAAACATCCTCCACAACAGTCATTGACCTACTATGGTTCATACTTGGAATAAGAGAAGGGAGGGATTTGAACGTAGGTAGAGCACCGATATTGTGAGAAGTGAGGGCGAGATATTGAAGTGTTTTTTTGTATTGTTTAAGGGACTAGCTAGGCTCATCATACGTGTACAAAATACGACAAGCTGTGTTAGTAGATGTGTTCGGTATCTCGCAGGAAACTCCAACGCGGGAGGCACGTCTCGTTGCAGAACAGATTAAAACCCAGCTGTGTTGTGGGTGACTTTAACACATTAATGATAAACGACAATAGGGCAAATGATGAGGACATTAAAAGCGATTATTGTGATGATACAGCGTTAGCAGGAGGTACGACTTTGCTGCCATAACGAAGTCCACCAGTTCTTGAGCACCACGAAAGCAGTAGGTCATCTTATGCTCCATCACCACCAAAGAAACCATTCACAAAATTCCCAGACAATTACTTGGCCGATACATACAAGATCTGGACAAAGCAGCTGAGAGGGCCGTTGCCTCCCCAGAAATTAGCATGTCACCGCGTCTGAAAATCATTTCCGTTATGGCGCAAAACGCAAAATAAAAAATAAGACAGTATTTCAAAACTTTGAAAACATACTCACAACGTTTTGAAAACGCCGGCATTCCTTATTAAAACGCCTTGATAATGCTGTAAGTGAACAGATCATCGCAATGAGACAACGAAATGCGATTATTCACAACCACACAATACGTATCTGTGCCAAAATATTAAAAAAGAAATTGATTTACACAACACCTTATAATTCACAGCGTCCAGATCATGGATCATGCACTCCAAACGAAAACACAAATTAGTTTTGCCCAAGATTACACTTAAAGTTAGTTCGCGAGTCGACATTGATGCCACTCTTGTTCAAACAACCACCCCAGACTTTGTTCATGAGTTCAAGTCTTGCATTCCGGAGCAGGAGTTAATAACAGAAGTGGTCCTTAATACAGATCAGTCCATATTTGATAAAGAGATCAATTCTGGCAGAACTCTTGCCATGCAGGGCAGCAACCCAATCATTGGTGCCATGGGTTCAATAGCCGCAACGTCTCATTCATATACGATTATGCGGATGATTGGAATGGCATATTGTTTCCACAAATGTATGTTCTTGTTGCCGAGCCCAGTGGTCACTTCCCAGAGAGAATGACAGCTGAATTCCCTAATGTGGAAGCATATTCAAGTAGACAAGCGAATATAACCAACGCAATTTGCAAATCTTCCAGGAGCAAGTATTGTGACCCGATCTGCAGGGTAAGAATAGTGTTTTGCTTTTGTTCGAATCATGATTTGTAAAGAAGAAAGATGATCTGTTCAACATCACAATTCCTGCCAGTGTTAAGTTCTATAAGAAGCTGATTCCTGCGAAATGTACAGGCCTTCTACAAAATGCTAATGTGTTCTTTTTTTTTTCATTTAAAACCATGGTTAAGTTCCTCACAGATACATTGGGGTACTCAGCCAGCATTAAAGTGTGGCAACGCGAGACCTTTCTCCGACTTCAGCCCTTTGTTCATTATCAATTTTCCGCAAGGGAATTCCAAAAGATGTGTTCTTTAAATGTAGCTGCTCCAGTGAACATCCCGGGCGATTCCAAACATCTTGCGAATATTGCTTCGAAGCAAGACTTACGGAGTAATGCTGCAGGGACGCGTATGACAATCTTGCTTTCATCCGCTGTGCTCACTGTAAGAAATGTTTGTGTGTTTACCACGTATTCATTCATGACCTTCACGTCAACTGCAGCTTACCAAGAACGAGTGAGTATTGTTCTCAATTTTTCCTCTCTATTTGTACTCACGCGCGTCCGATATTCATTCACGACTATCATTCACCCTTTTTACGCATGTGTGCAGAGTCTTCCCAACTGAACTTTGTGTTACCTATTTTTTTTTCTTGTACCTGAATCGCTATCTTGTGCTATATCCGATATCTCAAATTGCTACAGAGCTGGCAACACTGGCATCCCTGTTTATGGGCTTTCCTAGTCCCTTATGGTTGGTATGTTCCTTTTGGTTGACTTTCTTCCCTCTTTGCAAGATATTCACTTTCATCATCATTCTTGCCTTTCTCTAATTTTGCCGCCATTCAATGTTCCTTCTTCCCTAGATCTGCTCCCTATTTTCCATAGCAGCTTAAATTGTGGTCATCTCCATATCTTTTGATGCGCAATGAGATGATGTATGTTTGCATCGGATTTGCACGAAAACCAGATGGTCCTTTACCTTTTAGATTTCATTCAATTCTCACTCTGTACCCTTCTTGTATTGAGTTCGTGTTAGTCAACTCTGCTTCGGATGTATTTTGTATTAGGCTATTAGAGTTTTCGTACATCTACAAACGTTGAGAAACAATGGAGAAAATTATAGTACCAAATGTTGTATATTTACTAAAACGTCTGGCTGTTCAACGGTTTATTCTATGTTTAGAATCAAAATACCCTTCATTGTCAAGAAATAGACAGTAATAAAGCTTTTTTTAGAAATGTTTGTAACGTTGGATATCGTCACCTTAGAACCAGAAGGTATTATGTCTACTTCAGATACTTTTGAGAAAAATCAGTTTTAAAGGTTGAAGTTCCATTATAAGTCTGTACAAATTCATTATATTTCTAACATTTTTAGTTATCATGAGGTCGTGTGATGAGATAGTAGTTCTGGTGTTGATACCTTCACTACAAGGTCTTTCATTGCCTAACCCCACTTTGGTTATACGCGCACATAGTACCTGCTGGTTACAACGAGACGATATACCCAGTTTAGTGCTAGAGCGTTGGCGTAGGATTCGGGTGGTCGTGGGTTCAATTGCAGCGGCCAACCATCCAGACTGAGGTTTTTCCAGGGTTTTACCTCAGTTACACCAGGCAAATGCCGAAATGGCACCTTGAATATATGCCCTAGCCGACACCTTCCAACAGCTTATCCTCTCCGTATCCTGTCCTGAGCTTTAAATGAAAATGAACAATTCAGTGACGATATACCCACCTGTTCAAAGGCTCAATACAACCTTTCTAAATTGGCCAAAATAGAGCCTTGAATCACTTGACGCAGAGTTACTGACCGTAGTTGCCGTCTTCGTTCACTACCTTCACGTTAATACATTAATTTTATTTTTAAACTTTCTGACTGACTGTAACGAGATGTGATCCCGGAACCCTCTGATTTGCAGCTCGTCATTCCAACAACTTGGCAATATATACATCTTAACGGTGACTAATAATTTATTATTAATTTTATGTTTCGAAGACCGAGCCTACGATTACTTACTTCCTATATCCCTCTACGTCGAAAGTTACCTTAAAGCCATCCATTAGGATGAAGTCTTTCTCTACTTGAATGTGGACTTGGTGGACACCACCTTCCAACCACCCCTTTTTTTTACAGCAACTACCAAAAATCCAGATGTCGACTTATCAGCATTTAGCGGCATTTTGGTCACGAGTTGAAAATAAATATCGTATTTATCTTCAAGAAGTGGATGATGGAGACAATATTTTTGAATCATAATTTTAAGCTTGTCTACTCCCATATATTCAATGGGGATTTGATCAACGGTTTATCCGACGTTTAAGAATGATTCAATATATGGGAAGGAAAGGAAAAAGAGGGGCGGGGATGGGAGAGAAAAATCAAATGAAACAGCTTTCATAGCTATAACACAATATGCGATTAGCAATTTCAGTATTGAATTCAAGCCTATATACAATTCGTGCCTTTACTTCAGATACAGTCTTCGTAACGTACAAGAAATAGTAAAATGTTAATCGCAATGAACATGTCTCCATTGCCAAGTGGTTAAAATTACAAGCTAGCCTACAAAACAGAAAGTTCCGAGTTCAAATCTCTCTGCAGTCAGTTGGAAAAGTTACAACCAAATTAATATATCAGCAAAGTAATAGACGAAAACACCAGCTGTGGTCAGTAAATCTCCGCCAATCTTCTCAACGTGAGTGTGCTACTGAGATTTGGTCTGATAGCTCGTCATCGAGTAGGAAAACTGAGTGCAGATTTAGTTCCATCCAGGAACGTCTTTTATGAGCGTTGTATACATGTAATAGTCAGAGTTTCGTTCGAATTATTGACGAAACTTTACAGAATCTGTTTGTTTTCTGCGATTCTCTATCATATATGCCAAATTGATAGGATTTACTTAGCTTTTCTACTTTCACCAGCCGAATATCGGGATACTTTTTCAAAAACGTTCTTGCCCTCCACTATAAATATCCGTTTTCGCTAAGGGACGACCTCTTTCAGGCGTAGAAATTGCTCTCGTTATAGTTCCCTCTTCTATAATTATAAATTATTTAGTAGAAACAAATATATTTACAAATATTTAGATACGTTAAATATTGTTCGATTCTATGAAACAATGTATGAGTTGGTAACACTGAGTGAATGAACGTACGCACAAAGTACAGTAGCACACTGAGTCTTGGAAAATATTTGTTGAGCGGAAGGAGCTGCTCACAACGCAGTCAGTTGTTAGATGGCGGCAGATTAGTATAGGTAGTGAGTGGTGGCAGAGAGAGCGAGCCGAGGCTCACTTGTTTTACCACTTCTGCTGTTTATTGATCTAGGTTTCGGCAACAGCTCCAGAAAACTTTCATGCTTTGCATTTTCTTTTCCTTTTGAGAAATGACAACAGCGTTCTTCTTCTTACTCTCCCCTCAATGCATCTCTCTAACTACGCAGAACACAAGAGATAGGTGTTATAAGAATACTGAGAGAGAAGAGAGTGCAGGGAATGACTGTAATAAAGATGGCAGCATGTGTCATGCAAAAATGTATAATAACGGAAACAAAAATGAAGATAATTTGTATGCTCCAAGCACTGTAAGAAATATATACAAAGATCTTGAACAATGCATTTAGAGTTGTTGAGATAAAGGAAACAATATTTCTAAACCAGACCATTATAAATGAGTGCACTCATATGCCATTATTAAACAATTACAAAAAGATTAAATCAGATAAATTTATCAACAATAATATTTATTAGGATAGCGTGTTGATCAAATCAAATCATACCATCTTTTACGTGATATTTTAACCGTCCTTTCAATCCGAGTACCAATATTATAAAGCCAGATTCCAAATTATTTCACGATAACCAATTTATTAATGAAAACATAGAACCATATATAAAGTGTACTTTCTTATAAACCTAGGTGTTTCCTCTTGACTCTAAGAAACTTCATTGCCCCACCGGCAGATGTCTATATTAAATATCTTACTTATAGATCCTGATAAACCACTGTCGGATCTAGGGGGGAAACGGCAAGCGCCCTGAGCGGAATGTTTAGGGGGCGGCAAACAGCCAAAATAAAAAAAAACTAAAAGCTCCTAAAAAGGTAAGATAGTAAATCTGCCTATCTTACTAGAATCGGAGTTTTTGATTTCAAAGATGAACGTTGGTTGTGTGGAATAACATAAAAAATGTCTTAGCGCGCCGGTATTGAAATTTTGAACACGTTTAGATCAATTTTAATTTAATAGACAATTTTATTTCATTTTTTAGGAGCTTTTATTTTTTATTTTAACTGTTTGCCGCCCCTAAACGTGCCAAACGGGGCGCTTGCAACCTTATATCCCTTAGATTCAGCACTGTATTAGCGATCCAATAACAGGCTTCAGAGAAGAGAGCAAAAGTACACTACGTGGCAATGTTGTGGTCGTCGCGTCGGCCGGAGTGTTGTTTGGCTGAAAAAAGAAAACAGAAAAGGGCGGCAAAATTTAACTTTTACCCTCATAGGAACATTTCTAGGTCCGACACTGTGGTAAACTGAAATTCTGTGCTTGGTTCATCATCTTTCTGTTATCTGAAACAAGGCAGTACGAACCACTTATAACCCTGAATTTAACAGGATTTTAAGGAAAATCATATACATCTACCGGTGAGAAAAGAAACTTCTTCGAAGCCAGAAAAACGCGTAGATATTTATCAGTGCTGGCTACGTCTCTGTATGCTTGTCTGTGATATGGGTTTGGATTGTTCGATATTGTTTTAGACAGACACAAGTACATACCAGACTTAAAAGACCAAAAACAAGTCTATTAAACTCACACTACTACCATTTATATCACTTACGCAATTTTAACGATCTTATTGTTGTCACGGACAGAAGAAATAACAATATAAATCTCTAAATAACAATATAATCTGAAACCCGGAACAGCATATCAGCTACCAAAATTTAACGTGTTGATTAAACTCGTTCATGTTGGGGGCGGAGTTGTTATTCTTATTATTGACATCCGATAAGAGCTTAACCTATGCCCAGCTGAGTAATGTTTTTTGATTCGTCACCAGAATTATTCATTTTTTGTATACGTCATTTTGAAATACTTTGGTTATTGCATTTTATAAAATATCTTAAATATACTATTAGTCACTATAAATGTGTGGTTACTCTTATAAAGAGTGACCATGGAAAGTCGAGGGTGGCCAATCGGACGAAGAGAGGTCAGTTTCTCGATTGTTGTTTTTTTTTAATCATTTCCAAACTCAGAAATATATATTTTTTCTCATCAGTATGTTTCACGAAGTTTACAAAGATATAGTATGTTTCGAAGACTGTGTTATGTTACTTATTGTGCATAGATTTACTGAGTAGAAATCCTACAAAAATGTATTGGTAAATGTTGGACAGTGGACGTAAATGATACGTGTATTGAATCTAAGTTCCGTAAACTTAATCCATAGTGGTATTGCATATTACTGTACTGAAGTTAGGCGCTGCACAACCGTTTGTCAATTGAAAGTTTATATTCTCCAAAACCTGAAATCCGGCTTTATTGACAAAAGTTTAAATATTAGCGAGAGTAAACGCTGACATGTAAGAGAAAATAATAAAAATATATTTTGTTTTATAAACTGCAGCAACATATTTCAATTTTACAGACAGTGCTATTTCGAAATTGACTATCTTCTTTGACTTTTCTTTATCACCACAGAAAGCTTACAAGTTGTATTTTCTCAAACTATACTGAAGAAAATGAAAGAAAGAAAAAGACGAAACTTTATGCGTGCAGTAAATAAAAATATATATATAAGCAATAATGTTATTTCTTTCTTGTTTTTTTTTTAGATTTACACAAATTGTGGCTTTGAAAGCCTTTCATTTTTTTCTTTCTTTCTGTTGCAGTTGGTCATTAAGGAGATGAACAGGCTGGGGATGATGGTGGATCTGTCTCATGTTTCGGTTCGCACCATGATTGATGCGTTGGAAGTGACACGAGCTCCAGTCATATTTTCACATTCCTCCGCACACGCTCTTTGTAACAGTTCCAGAAATGTTCCGGACCATATTCTTCGTATGGTGGTAAGTTTTTCAAGCAAACACACATTCTTCTATTTACTTTCTTTTTTTTAAATTTATTTTGAGTATGAAAGAAAAAAATATCATGTGAATGTACAGGGTGTTTCAAATATAATTGTCATATATTCAACTTGTCACACAGAAACAAGAAAATAGTTCATTTCAAGAAATATCAAAACATGCGTTGATTTGGAGCTATAGACGCCCAAGTATGGTATAGTGGCGTCACAAATATTATAACATCTCTACACGTAATAGCGTAAGACATATACCTTAGGAAACTATGAGCTAAAGTTATGACTACGGGAGCGACTTAAATAAAGGGTCTTTCCCAGTAATAAATTCATATTCAAGTAATTATTATTGTACAGAAAACAAGCAGAGTTGCATTATTGAAAAAAAAAACTTTGGTAAATTAGATGTATTGGACGCAGCAATGTGGTATTTAAAGCTTGTGCATCTATTCATATGAAAGCGTATTTTCCGTCGAGACGATTATTTTAAAGCATTAGCCAACTTAACTTTTCTTATTTAATATTTGCCTAAAAGTTAGGTTAGTTTATTTTGTATATTCATCGAGTTAGTTTGTCAAGCGTTTGCGCGAAATTGGAGTGTAGAGTACTTCTTTAAAATTCTGAGTGTACAGTTCTTTGTGGTGTAATGCTGAGTGCCAGTTACTACGTTGATACATTTAACTTTCATATTAGTGGATGTATGACACAATATATGTTAATGTCGTGCTTATTTTCGACGATTCTAGCTCTAACGCTACCTAACTTTCGTAATTTATTCAGAAGACATTTTTAATATGTTTCGGTGTGCAAAATCTATCCTGAATTAACAACCACCAATTTTAAATACTTTACATTACTTTATTCAGTTATGTATTGAATTGATTTAACAGTAACCAATTAATTAAATACTCGAATTAACTTTCAATAATTTCAAAGGAATATACCTGTATGCATACATAAATTTATCAGTGAAAACGTGTTCATATATTATTTATGGATATATATGTTTTAGACTTTATATCGAGATAATTAAATTTCTTTTTACTATACTTGGAAATATCAAATGATGGTTGTTTCATCTTAAACAACTTCTGCTTTGTTAAGAGGTCAGAAGATGTCAGCATGCTCTGCTTGTTGGTATCTACATTTGTCTTTCGTATTTACATTTGTAGTACAACTGCTGTCTTTATATATATTTTACTTTTAATATCATACAAGCCAATTAGGGCGAAGATCTGAAATGAAAGAGAAATTCCGGATTAATTACAGATGGCCTTCCAAATTCACGCCTATAACTTTCGCTGATCTGTTTATTAGTGAGTTTGCTATCAGTTGTTACTGCGGATGTTTTATTTTGTAGCTTATTGTTATTCTATTTTCTTATTATTTTATTATCGTTATTATTATTTAAGGAGAATCATCTCAGTTTGCCAGCCATGATTACCTAAAAGCATTCAAGTTTAAGATTTAATATTTGTCTTGTTTTAAATGAAGGCTTGTGCAGTATTATGGTAAATTAACATTAAGCTCTTATGGTCACTTAAGTTTAACGTAAATTAATGTTTCAATTGTTCAAAATGTATTAAACTTTTCTAAATACCATGTTATCAGTCATTTGCTATAGGTCCATGAAGTTAAGGTCGGTACACACTTATTCTTGTCTAAGTTTTTTAAGCTTTAGTGCCTTAATAGGGTAACGTGAGGGTAAATAAATAAAATTATAAGGTTTCCCAACGTGGGATCGTGGGCTTTGCGCAACGAGGTCGCGAGGGGAGATGAAAAATATTTTAACTAGGGTTTTGTAAGTTAAAACTAATAAATTTCAAAGAAGATATTATATTTACCTTGTTGCCCTTATAATTTCTAAAGATAATGTTGAAGGTTTTGAAAAATATAATTAGGATGTTTATTATCAAATACAGCAAATCAATTTTTATGTTACCGTGGATCGCCCGCTAGAATACATGGTAAAAGGGGGTGCCAGAATGGAAAAGATTGTAAAACGTTGCTAAGGGAATATGAAAGTTAAGAATTGACAGGTCCTGGATATATTCGTAGATTTTAGGTCCCTTGATTGTTAAGCTACAGGAAAAGGAACCTTATGATTCCGCTTATTGTATACGTCCGTCCGCCTGTGGCCAGAAATTATATCTCCCAATAAAGTACCCGATGTGAGGACTCGAGCTGCTCATCAAGTGATGCCTTAAATTGAAGCTAGTGACGAGTATAGTACACCTGTGAAATCCTAGCTGCAGAGCTCCAGAAATAAAAAGGTTATGGCGGGTCAAAGTTCAAAGAGAAAGCAAATTGTATTGAAACAAGTCACAACGAAAGGCAGAACAAAAGTCAGAAGGACATGGTTTTGAATTGAAATGCGATTCATTTGAAGGAAAGAGGCACGTACAAAGTACTACACATTGATACAATCAATATGTAAGTCGTCAATGAAGGCGTGTGATAAGCAGATACTTTGCTCACAATGAGCACACTTGACAAAAAGAGATGTTCTCACATGAGGTCTCGTAACACTCATCACGTATATTAGAATCAAAACAATAATCCAATGGAGAAATCCAGGGCTCGGGCTCCTCATCCAGTAGCCGCTTTTGTAAAACGAAAACCTGATCATGTTGCGAAAGCGTGAGGCGCTGAATTGAAAGAGAGTGAAAGACTGCACTCGTAAAATGTTATCCCGATGTCAGAGATTAATGTCCGAGAAAGCGATAACTGTGTCAGTAATGAACCTGATAAATGATTTATATGGACGGAAGAAGTAAACATCAAGTGGTTGGATGAAACCAGTGCAACCACCAGGAATTAAACGTTTGAACAGTGTTAT
>JAGDQP010063111.1:1348-11771 GCA_022664845.1 Lepisma saccharinum
TGTACTTCTTTCTCTTTAATATAGTCACAAATGATATCAAGGTTAACTTTAACAGGATGAAATTTTAGTTCTTTTTTGATTTTGTTGACAACAACTCTTCCACTTGTATTTAGAAATTTCATTTTGTCTTTATGTCCACATACATTTTCAACTTTGATAGTTTGTAATCGTTTCTTCAGTGCTGTTTCTTCTAGTTCTACTTTAATAGGTATTCGCGGCGATTTCGTTTCTTCAAAAAAATATTCTTTAAGTGGAAATATCTTGTTTATTTTTGGTTCTTGTTTTTTTGGTTTCGAATTTGCAAATATCTCTGTTTTGAATGGAAATGTCTGGTTAAAGCTTAATCTGCTTTGATCATCTTTATGCTGTTCAAGTTTGGTTATCAGTTCATTCTTTCTTGAATAACCTCTATGTCCATTCTTTTTGCAAAGTTGCTTCAACTTTATAACTATAAAG
Organism: Lepisma saccharinum; assembly: GCA_022664845.1. Taxonomy (NCBI): domain Eukaryota; kingdom Metazoa; phylum Arthropoda; class Insecta; order Zygentoma; family Lepismatidae; genus Lepisma; species Lepisma saccharinum. The sequence continues at coordinate 1,805 of JAGDQP010063111.1, forward strand.
CAATTTAATGAATTTTTATTGATTTTCTTTACGTCTTTTACTTTCATATTAGGCATTTTGTTTATTGTATAAAAATGTTTTTTCGTTTCCTTTTTTTCTTTGAAAGACCAAAAAAGCTCCAAACATTGAACATGAACATCAAACAACTTTTATGGGAACACCCCATCAAAGACACTAAAATTCAATACAAAACTAATTCATTTTAAGAATGCACCTCATTTTCTTTTTCACTATCCCGATTTGTTTCTCGATCTTTAATTAATATTAGTTTTTCAATTAATGTTGTTTGTTGTTCTTTTAATAGTATTTCTTTTTCTTTTAACAATATTAGTTTTTGTATTAGTGCTCTTATTAGTTTAAGATCACTGTGAAGAAGTTTAAAATGATCTAGCATTAAATTACAATTCGTATCCATCTTTATTATATAGAAAATTTAAAAAAAATGAAATTGGTTTTCATTATATATATAATTTACGAACACTTTTTTCAAAAATGTCATGTGCTAAGGAAACATTCTCTTGGAAACCTGTACTTGATTGTATATGTAAGCATCTAGATAATGTTGACAAAAACAATTTTAGTGTTTCCATAAATATGCTAAATCACTTGTTAAAAAATGCTACAACAGAAGATGATTCACAACTTATAAGTGATATTCTTAATGGTAATGTTATGAATTTGTGAACTGAGGTATTAGAATCACTTTCGGATAATCAATGGCTTTCTATATGTTATAAGAGTGATGATTATGATGATTATGAATATAACTGAACACATAACAGAAAATGTCATACGTAGATACCAGCATAAGGTTAACTAGAATAAAATACTAATTTGGAAAGATTTATCAGAAGGTTTTATAAGAGAATTTGCAGATAAAGTTGATTTGAAAATTATTTCCGAATGCCAAACATCATCAGAAGGGTTTATAAGAAAATTTGCAGATAAAGTTGATTGGGAAGAAGTATCTTAAAACCAAGAATTGTCTGAGGAATTATTAATGAGTTTATAGATCAAGTTGATTTTAGTTGCATATCTTACGGAAGCATACTTTCAGAAACTTTCATACGACAACATGCTGATAAACTTTGTTGGATGCATTTATGTGTAAGACAGGTTTTATCAGAAGAGCTTATAAGAGATTATGCTGATAAAATGGATTGGCATATGATTTCAATGTATTAAAAATTATCAGAACCATTTATTACTGAATTCAGAGAAAAAGTTTATTGGTATTACATTTCAGAATATCAAGAACTTTCAATAGAATTTATATATTTATTTAGGCACTATGTTGTTTCGAGAACTATAATTAGAAAATATAATGATAATCGTAATGTAGGAAGTGTGTTAAATATGGCATTCAATGTTACCACAAATGCTTTGTTTAATGTTTAAATTTTAACAACCTTTAGTTTGCTACTTTTATTTCTTATACCATAAAAGCAAACGATGAATTAACTTTTTTTCTTATGCTTAAAAAAACTTTACATGCCTTAATATAAATTTCTTGGTATTTCTGTGTACACCTCTCAACGAGCTTTATCCTTAAATTCTATCATGAATGACTCGGATAATTTTTCATCTCTATTCTCACAATTTTCTACTGTTTCAGCCCAATCAATTTCGTCAGCATAATCTCTCATAATATCTTCTGATAATTCCTGATAATATGATAATTCATAAAAATCAAGTCTATCATCATAATCTCTTTCAAATTCATCTGATGATGCTCCGTTATTGTGCTAAAGTTAATCTTATCATCATGTCTTCTCATAAAACGTTCCTTTAATTTACCTGTACAAATTGTATCCCAATGATTATCAGTTAAAGTTTCTAACATACCATTAGAAAGATTCATAGCATTTGATTCTAAAATAACAGACTCTAATTCTTTATTGTTTTCTGTAATTGCTTTGTTAAATAAATGATCTAAAATACCTACGGCTATACAAAAATTGATTTTTTCTTCAGAATTCAAATGATTACATATCTTGTCAATACAGGTTTAAGATTTAGTACTACTTCCATATTTTCCATATCCTCTTTATTATATAAAATATTTTATTTATTTAATTTTATGGTTAATTTCCATAAAAGCAAACGATGAATAACTTATGTTCTTACGCTTAAAACAAATCTATAATATACTAATCATCCTCATTGTCATCAATGTCTTTAAAGTCTGCATGACAACTGTAGGAAACAATACAATTATATTTTTCTTTAACTTTATTAAAAAGGTTAATTGAGTTTGGATCTTTAGTTTCAGATAAAACAATCATATCTGGATACTTCACTTTAAGGCATTCTAATCTTGATTTTACGTTACGTTGTTGAAATCTACCAATCCAATATCTGTAAAGCTCATAAGTTTTTAAAAATTTAATTTTATCTTCATCGTATTGTTCAAGTATTCGTTTCAAATGTGTTTCTGTTAAGTTATTTTTGATAATAATCAATTTATGTATTTTACTAGGATCTTCTGTGTGTTGTGCTACTACTGTTTTTAATGATTCGATTTCTACCTGTATTTCTTCATTTTGAATTCTTAATCTTTCCATTGAATGCTCTACTTCTTCTAGTCTCACTTCTAGTTCTTCGTTATTTTCTTGATATTGTATAAAGTCTTGGGTGAAGTAGTCTTCATTAATATCGTAACATTTATCGAAGAAGTCTTTGGATAGCCAATTAGCAATATTTAAGAATGCCTTTTTATAAACATAAGTCCCTGAAATTAGATTGTTTAATTCCTTACCAGCTAATTTTACCATATACAATGAGTTTTTGTAATGGACCGAATTCGGGCCACTTCGAAGTTTGTTGTTGTAGTACTCTAATAACTCCTTTGACTCTTTATTTTCCAACCATTTCTTAAACTTTCTTCCACCACTTTGATAAAGTTTAGTAGCTATTCTATTAGAATTATTCATGGAACTTATATTTATTATTTAGACAAAATATTTTTTTAAACTTACCTACTTTTATGGCTAATTTCCATAAAAGCAATATAAGTTAATTTACAACACATTTCTTTTTCAACCCACGAGTTATGCGAATCATCAAACCCCTAACCACTTAACACTTTATTACCTTTCTTTCTTAATACTTTCTCAACCAAATACTCATACTTATGTTTAGTTTTTAATAATTCTGGTTGATAAAGTCTTCCTTTAAATTCTTCGTTGTTTAAATCTTTAATTCTATATGTTGGTGGATTATATGGAATAACCTAGCTAATAACAAAAACTTCTGTTAACCAATTTGGAGTATATCCTTTCTCAAACAAACCTTTAGATTTACTTATACGAACATAATCCACCAATTTAAATTTTGGTTTGAATTGCTTATATTCTTTCTTATAAACTTTTTCCAATATTGTTTGTTCATTCTTTTTATTTACTTCTACAAGCTTCACGCCAATCGTTCTATGGACTTTATAATTATACTCATCAACCAACTCTTGTAATATCTCTATCCATATATAAGTTCCTTGAGCAGTAAATTTTGTCCACATGTTTTGTTTAAGAGTCCTGTTAAAACGTTCTACGATAAAAGCTTTCTTACCACTATAAGTTGAGTAATGATTGATATTGTAGTTCTTCATCAACTCTTTAAAGTCTTTGTTGAACAATTCATTTCCTTGATAAGTTTGTAAATTATTAGGTTTTTCATTTTTAATGCTGATTCGAAGGCTTTTGCAACATTTACTCCGCTCTTATCTTTTACAGGGACAGCGAATGCATATTTCAAAAACACGTCAATAATCATTAACAGATACTTATACCCTTTATTTATTTTTGAAATTCCTTTTAATGATCCACTATCCATTTCTAAAAAAATCAGCTTGCCATAAATCATGTATACCTTTTGTAACAACATTTAATCTTTCTGGTTTAGGTATTTCTTCTATAATTTCTTCTCTTACAATTGCTCCTTCTTCTATCAATCTTTCTTAACAAACTGAGTCTTCGTAATACCACATATAGTACACGTTCCTTTCTTTATATCTCTTCCATTTTTTGTTTGTTCTATTCTAATAGTATCTTTCTTCTTATCAGTATTTTTCTTACACTTAACACAATACATTATCGCTATTTATTATAAAGAAAATCATTAACGCTAATTATCTTCACCATCTAATATTACATGTCCAACATCTGCATCCTTATTTTCATAACTTGATTCATTTAGATCTATTTCTATATACATTATAACAAATAATAATTGACCCTTTTCCATAGCACCGTTTACGTTTGGTTTAAGCATAATTATATCACTCTTATTAAAGCTAAAAACGGAAAGTTTCAATCGAAATGTCACTTAGAAACATGTTTAGAAAGTATTGGTCAGGGTTTAATTCTACATGCATTATTTTGCCACTATAGAGAAATTTATAGAAATTAGATAGATTAAATATTCGAAAGATTGGATCTTTAACATTTTGCTTCTCAATGGACATACCAAATTAATAGTTTATTTTTTCAAAATTAACGTGACTGTTTCTTTCCTTACCATTTGAAAATTTTTTTTAACAAGCGCATTCATAGCATCTCTCAATGATTCAAGTTGTCCTATGTTACAGCATCTTGTTGATCAACACCATTGTCTATATTAACAATTCTTTTGTTTAGAAAATTAATCCATGATCGATAATTTGTTGTAATTTTTTATTTATTTCCGATTTAAAAGCTTCACGACTCATAAACGTTTGATGTGTGTAATAATTTTCTCTTTTATATTCATCAAGTTCTTTTTTCTTAGCAATGTTATTTAAATTCTTTAACAGTTGTAGTTACTCCTCACTAATGTTAACGTTTGATACATCTTTCTTCTCTTTAACATTACCCAAAATATCCATATTTAATATTTATTACATAGCAGAAGATTAATTTTAAACTTTTATGGCTAATTACCATAAAAGCAGCTAAATCTACAAGTTTTTGTGCGTCTTCAATTGATACATAACATCAGCAAAAGAACAACCTTCACTTAATAATTCTAATACTTTAACACAAAGATGTCCGCAAATAACAGAATTAAAGTCTTGTATACGTTCATCATTATAGAATAGATTTTGAGTTCCAAGATATTGTATTAGTGGTTTTGGTGGAACAAATCAATAAGAATCAAAAACATACTTAACATTTTTATCTTTCCAATAACATATCCAATGCGTTCCAATATTTTCAGAGTTATGTAAATTTACAACACCACACTCTTTATGTTTAGGTTTCTTAGGCAATTCATCGCTTATAAATACTCCTCTAAAGTGTTTTATCTTTAATTTCTTTACCAACCTCTCTATGTCGAAGTTGGCTAAAGCTTTTAGTTTTTGACTTTTGGTTTTCCTCTGACTTTACCACCTTGCTTTTCTTCTATTGCTACGTTACGTCTTTTTGTACTTCTAGTTCTTCTTTGTTCTTTTTTGTATCAATTACGGTTTTTGCAACAGCTGTTGCTCCTCCTGCTAAAGATCCAACAGCTCCTAATGTTGCAAGAATGGCTTTTATCGTAAAAATAAAGCCACCAATATGTTCTTTTGGAGAACTTTTAATCTTTTTCATTTGTGTAGTAGTTAAAGTTAAATTTATTCCTTTACCTTCTTTGATTTTCTTATCTTTATCACTAAGTTGTTTCTTCGTTAATACATTATCTATTTTCAAATTAATAACTTCATTGTGAGGAATAGAAAACATACATCCTTTAATTGAACATATCCTATTTATTTAAGAAAAAATATTTTTGTTTGTAAAAGTATGGTTGTAGTTGCTCCACCAAAATCAATCAAATAATCATCCTCATCTGTTATTCTTATTTCCAATTCATCAATCTTATCTCTTGTTATAGGAAAAAGTAACGGATAAGCTGGTTCATATATAATCCTATGTTTGAACTCAGCATTGATTTTAAAATTTCTATAACACCAGTTTCTCTATGATTGTACTCACCTGCTTTAACAAACATACCAACAGCTACATTACAGTGAACATTTATAGTATCAAACGGTTGAAATTTTGGTACTCGGCTTCCAATATGTAATTCATTTTTCGCTAATACTTGTTCATATTAAAAACCAAGAACAACACCTATATTACGCATTGTTACATCTATATCATCTGTTTCTATTTCAACTTTATTCTTCGTATGATTTTCTGATAAAGTAATATTAACAGGTTCTGATTCTAAGTATTCGTTAAATGTTTTAAGGTTATATTGTCCTGGTATAATTATTTCTTTATTACTGTATGCGATTCTGTTTCTTCCTGTTCTAATATTTGGAGTTAAAATGAGGTGTAAAACCCTACTAAACCTATACTTAAATCGTTGTTAATATTATTGATTTCGTAATGTAATTTCTTATTTAATAATGAGCTATTACTACTTAACTTAAACACTTTTGCCATTTATTATATAACAAATGAATGATTTTGATTTACCTAAATATATTCCAAGAGAAAAAGTAAAAAAGCTAATAGAAGACACTCTCTGAAAATTAGAATACAGCTTAAAAAAAAGATATTACGTTTTGTTAAATATGCATATTACAGCTTAATCACTTTATCGGTATTATTATCTGCTACAACTGGTTTCATTGATGTGTTTATTCCTGTTACTGTTTACTCTATAATGACAACATCTTTAGCTAGAGGAGGTCCAGTTATTACAGGGCTGTCTTCTAAACTTAACATTCGCAAAAATAAAGATGAATATAAGGCTATTTTGAATTGTAATAACGTATTCAAAGAACAATTAGAAATTATAACACTAAATGGAGATATGGATGAAGAATATATTAAAGATACTGTGCATAAGATTAGAAAACAGCTTAAAAGTATAAAAATTTAAAACTCGTAAAACATTTTTTTCTATAATAAATGAGTAAGTTTAAGAATATTGTAAATTGGGGTGTAGAAGAAATGGTTAAAGAGAAATCAACTAAAAGGAGAAATGGAGAATTATTACCTGATGATATACGATGTCTTATTATAGGTCCTTCTGGTTGTGGAAAGAGTTTTCTGTTATATAGTTTTCTACTACAACCAGGCTGGCTAAACAACAAATATTTTTATATCTATTCCAAAAGCATGAATCAACCTAAATACCCGCAACTACAAAAACGATTTGAAGAAGCTGAAATAAAAAAGATAAAGGAAAAATAGCAACGTTTATGTCTAGCAATGATTCAATAACCCCTATTGATGAATGTGAAAATTGCTCAATTGCTATGTTTGATGATTGCATCTTAGAGAACCAAAACAACATTCGAGAGTATTTTGCAAGGGGAAGACATAAATATTTAGATTGTTTTTATGTTGCACAAATATTCAAAAGTTCCAGAACAATTAGTGCGCGATAATGTTAATTTTTTATGTATATTTCGCCAAGATGATACTAATCTTAAACACGTGTATAATTAATTTGTTGGAGGAGATTTGCCTTATGATAAATTTAAGAAAATGTGTTCTATGTGTTGGAAATAAGATTATGGCTTTATAGTAATTGATATGACAAGATAATAAGTAAGTAATGGAAAATATAGAAATAAGATTAAGGACTTTAATAATGTCGAACGTTGAACGTACGCGTTATTCATACGTTTTACGTTTACGTTTTAACGTTTCTACGTTTACGTTTTACGTTGATGTTTACGCTTTTACGTTTATGTTTGCGTTTCTACGTTTATGTTTACGTTCTTACGTTTTACGTTTACGTTTTAACGTTTCTACGTTTACGTTTATGTTTACGTTTCTACGTTTGAGTATGTTATTTGTTTTTTTCTTTATAATAAATGGATGAGAAAGAGATTGAGAAGAATATTAAGTTAAAACAATTTCTTGTTAAAGGTTTTAAAAACTGGATGAAAGAAAGACAAGGAATATATGATAAGTATAAGAAGCAAGAGCAGAAAATATTTATTGTTATTATTCATACTTTATGAAGTGACATTAAAGAAGTAACAGAACAAAACAAAAATTTAATAACAGAACTTGTTCCTGCTGTGTATAAAAGTGCAACAGTAATTTCTGATTTATTTAAAACACCTTCAACATCTAAAACAGCAAATTATGATAGTTCTGGAGATGAAGATGATTCATATGTAACTTAAGAAATAAAACATATGAAAAAGCAAATTGAGGAAATAGAGCCTTTAACAAAACTCATTTTGGTAAGATTGCAACGAAATATTACGCGAGTAGGAATGATAATGTATTTGGAATAAGAGTTGAAGAAAAAGATGGTAGAATAATAAACAAAATTGGGAATCTAGAAGTTAAAGTTCAAGGTGATGATTTAACTACTAACAACGTAAAATATAAAGGAACAGAAGGTTTTGGGAATTATTAACAAAACAAAATCCTAAAAATTGTACAGAATTTGATGAAGAGTTATCACAACATATTAATAACTTCTGATGCAGTTTTTTCACAATAATGATCCAGAAACAAGAAAACCAAAATCTTCGAGAAGTGAAAAATATAACAAAATCATTAAACCTTTATGGGATGGATATTATTTCCCAAAATTAAAAAAAGAAAAGAAATCACCCAAGTCTGGCAAAGGAATTAAACAATATACGGAACTAGAAAAAGAATATGTTTGGATTGATGATGTTAGAAAGTTAGTACATAGATTGATTGTTATCGATGGAGAAGAAAAAACTGGTAATACCAATTTTTGCAATGACAAAGTAGGTATTATGAATATGATTAATTCTAAACTCTCTCAATTTATTCCGAATGATGCTAAAGGTATAGGTTATTTGATAAAAATTTTGAATACATTACCACCAAGATTTTGGAATAACGAAAAGTATGGAAAATGTATAATGAATAAAATCTTAAATATAAAATACCTGAATTACATGTTCCTGGCTACCAATTTTGTGGACCTTTTACGAAGCTTCAATAAAGATTAGAAAGAGGTGATAAAGGTGTTAATCCATTAAACGAAGCTTGCAAAGAACATGATATACACTATAGAGATAATATAGAAAAAGAATCAAGACATGTTGCAGATACAAACTAGAAAATCAAGTATGGAAAAGAGTATTTAGTAAAGATGCATCAATTGGAGAAAGATTAGCATCTTTTGGAGTTGGAACAGCTATGAATGCAAAAGTAAAGTTAGGTTGGGGTTTGTAGTGTTTCTTTCTTTTGTATACGTTTTATGGATAGAATCCATAAAAAACATTTTTTTATTTTTTTTTATAATAAATAAGATGGAAAGTTTTGAGAGTTATGAGTTACAGAGTTTTACACCAAACAGAAGGACATTTAATAATTTGAATGAGCCTAATAAAGATTTTGATTTTGATGTAGAAGATGGATTTATTCATCCTCACAAAGCAGATTGTTATATGAAATTTGAAGTTGTAGGAGCTGATGCTGGAGGAAGATTTAGTGCCACTGATACGATAAAACTAGACGATAATTTCTTTCCGTTCTTCTTCTCTCAAATAGAAATTAGTAAGCATGGAGTTGTCATAGATAAGGTGGAACTACCAGGAATAACTTCAACTATAATTGGAACCTTAAAGGTATCTACACCGGAAGCATTATATTTAAAACATGCTGGTTTCGAAACAGCTGATAATTTAGGAGGAAGAAAGGAATTTACTGTTCTATTTCCATTAAGAGTAATACCAGGCTTTCTAAGTGACTATAGAGAAATAATGTTGAAAGGAAGTTTAAGAATTACTTTTACAAATGCTAACAATATAAATGATGTTTTGTATAAGTGGAAAGCATCAACAGCTGGTGCAACTGAACCACATAACGGAAAAATAACAATAAAAAGTATGGAGATACAAATGCCAATTGTTAAATAAAAGTCTAATTATGAGAGCAAGTTAAAATTAAGCATTTTGAAACAGCCTAAAATTATGTATTCATTTCTCATGTACCAGTGTGTTCAAAAGAATGTTGAAGGATCTTTCTTTGAGTTTGATGTAACTACACAATTT
>JAGDQP010063112.1:0-11771 GCA_022664845.1 Lepisma saccharinum
ACCCAAACCCTTCTCTTGTAAGTTTACAAAAATATATCTAGGATCACGCGCTGAAATAATTTTCTAATACTAACACTAAGCTTACACAAATATTTTCTAGGATGACGCGCTGAAAGCATTCTTTAGTGGTAACACCAAGCTTATTCTAGCAAATATATGATTTGTAAGGATTTATATTAACATTTCTCTTTTAAATAAAGACTTTTCTTTCGATAACTTCAAAGTCCCTCGGTTTGATTGTTTGCTCATAGTTGTATCATTGTAGTTTATTCAGTTTTCTCATTTCCTACCTCTGAAGTAAGGTAATCATCTGTTCTAGGGTGAAATGCGGTACGCTTAATAAAGCAGAGTAGGGGTAGGGTTGAAGTTGATGAAACTAACAAATATGTTTAAAATTACTATTTTAATTTTATCCAAAACTGTTTGATCAGCTGGATATGTTTATAGTTTTCCTTCAAAATGTACCAACCAGGCCTAATGAAATTTCTCTACAGTGGGGCATTGACTTTAAAAACTCGTCATTTGCATTAAGAAAGTCAAAGAAGTTATGAGACTGCAGGACACTAATCATAACAAGTGTGAAAACAAGAGGTAAATTTAGGCGTTCCGACCGAAGTAATACGATGCCCGGAACAAATCCTTAAAATACTAAATAGTTGGTGACTTTATTTTTTAGTTACGTCCTTGTTCTATTCTTTTTCTTTATTAACTTAACATTTTATTTACTTTTCCCGCGCTGGATTTAGGATTCGGCAATAGTTTTAGATTATATTATAAGCATTGAAACAAATTCTAAATCACTCACGTACGATCATTTGGAGTATTCCCGACGTCCTAAATATTTCTCGTATCTTGGAAAGCATATGAAGCATTTTGTTGAGATTTCTGCTCGTCCTAATAAATCCTGTTGTCTCTTCTTTCATTCAATACGTGCTTAACTCTGTACATCTGGATACTCTGGTGCTGAAGGCGTTCAAATGAAACTACTACGAAGTGTTGGGATTGAGCCACTACAGGAAGAATTCCGACACTTTATTGAAGCACTTGCGACACCAAATGAAAACACATGTAAACATTTGACATGTATCACTATGCACTCAGTAACACTTTAGGACGAATTAATATTGCATGTGGAAATGTCATCTGACAAATCATCTTAAAATGAAATGTTTTTTATTTTTTTTTATATAGAAATAGAATGTAAAATACATTTCACCGCATTGCTTGCTTTCCTGGTTACCGCGAAAAACAAAAAATGAACAAAGGGTGGAACAATTCGATTAAAATAATTCAAATTACAGTGTCATGTTGATGGTTCCTGCAGAGTTTCATAATGAATATTTGAAGGAACACATGCACACTCAGAGATTTTTTACTGGGTTAATTCCAGAAGTTTAAAATCTATTTGTTAGTCCAAATCCCAAAGAATTTCTGCTAAGCTTCTGCTAAGCTTTCTTAGTTCCTTTTGGATCGGAGCCCTTAGTCTGACTTTACCCAAATCCTTCTCTCTCTCTCTCTCTCTCTCTCTCTTTCTTCCTCTCTCTCTCTCTCTCTCTTTCTCTCTTTCTTTCTTTCTCTCTCTCTCTCTCTTTCTGTTTTTTTCTTCCTTTGTCCCGCAAGGTATATCGGGGATCGTGAAACGCTTTTACACTTGTAGCAAGACTCATCCCATTTCTTACCGCATCAAAAGCTAAAGCCATGTTTTATTTACTCCTATAATTTTTCAAAGTTCTTCAGGATTAGTTAGGAACCATGTTTGCTATGGAAAATGAAGAGATATCTTCGTAATTTATACGAATAGTGAGTGTAACATAGATGTTTTTAAAGAAAGTATAGAAATATAGAGGAGAAGGTCCAAATACGGTCTACCACTTTTATTTTTCGAATATCTCCAAAACGTTCCAAGGAATGTACTAAACAACAACCGCAAATATGTCTAAGATATGTTTACTTTATAATGTAGTTGCAAATTTAAATTATAAACCCATTACTATGATATTAAACATATATTTTACAGAGATGTCATAATCTTGACTTTTGAAATACTGGTCTAAATATAAGCTACCCTTCAAAGTTACCTTAAATAATTAATTAAGAAGAAATTTTAAAAGTTCAAAATAATGTTCAAGAGTGATGATAAATGTATATTTACAAAAGTCAGAGATAGTCCTCCACCAGCGCATTCCTTATGTGTTCACCTCGAACACATAACCTGTGCAAATAATCGTAAAATTTATACTTTATGTATATTGATAATAGTACACAGAATAACTTGGGCTACCATGGCAGTTAAGTAGACGCCGTGCTCACCTGCTCCATAATTACAATACTTCAACAAGCCTTCAGCATTCTTTTACCTTTTGCTCTTAAATTCAGTTCACCTAAAGAACTCTAGACAGTAGTAAATTCCACGTTGTATCCCTTGGCCATCCACTGTGTATTCTGTATCGTTAATCAAGTTCAATCTGAATAATAGTGCTAATTCCAGAAACCCTCCTTGTTTCAGTTATTGAGTTTCACGTTCCAGGTACCTGGTAGTTTTTAGGGTATACGTAAATTTACTTTGTATTCTTTTTCAGGTAAGGAAACCGATATTCGTCCCAAGCAATTGGACTCGCGCTACAACCTGCTGTTGCTAACGAGTCCGGCAGTGGAAAGAGCTCCCACTCTCTATTGCTATTGTAAGGTGTCGAAGCCCTTGTACCCTTGTGCGTTATTGCAGTTTACGGCATACAAGGGCGCTCGTGCTTACAAGATTAAGTGGGTCTTTATGCATGGCAATTGCCGCATAAAGCTTGAAATCAGGCTGCAACCACTTTTCTTTTTGTCACTTACGACATGTCGCTTGAGTAGCTGGAGTAAAAAAAAAGAAAAGAAGAAAGAAAACGAAAGAAGAAAAATGAAGATAGTAGTGTTGCCAGTGCCAGTTGCTAGTTGCCAAAATTTAAGCTATATAGGAAACGTGTTAGCAAATCCCCTGAACGCCTGGCTACACCAGCATCGTAATTTTTCTTCCTTCGTTTTTATCTGGATTAAAAGTGTTTACAAACATTAGCTTCACGCGTTCTATAGATCATCGACGAATGTCTTAGAGAACGCGACCTCAAGAAATCGGGCGACATATGAATAAACATAATAATTTACTTCAATTGTTTTAGAGAAGGTTCCGTCTGTGTGGTTGGCATACAAAGAGGCCTAAGAGACTCACGCGCTACGTACTGCCGCAAATGACACTACCAGTATTTCTGTTTTTCATGTTCCTTCTTCTACAAACCTAATATGCATATGATAAACTACAATAAACACAGTATTAGGCGAAAACAGTATTAGGCTTGTTGGAAAAACAACATTCGAAACAAATACAAGTACTTAAAAAGTATAGAATTTGTTTCAATTCTGAAACGTCAATGAAGATAATTGCGGAAAATTAAATCCAGATTAGAAAAACGTAGAATAATTAAAATGTTAAAATATATAGAAATGAACAAGAACAGAACTTCATCATAAACTTCCCTAGCAGAACAGAATATCAGGCAAAAATCGGCCCAATACTGGGTCAATAACGTCAAATATCGATAAAGGTTGACCCAGTATTGGGCCGATATTAGCCCGATATTCTGTACTGCAGGGAAGTTAATGATGAAGCTCCGTTCTTGTTCATTTCTATATTTTTTAACATTTTAATTATTCTACGTTTGGGTAGCATCATCATATAGACGGAAAAGTATTAGGTTTGTAGAGGAAGGAACCAGAAGAAAAGACTTGTATGTGAAACGTATAGAATTCTTTTCAATCGTAACAACGTAAAAGAAAGTGAATCCGAAAACTTAAAACCAGTATCGAAAAGCGTAATTAAAATGTTAAAAAGTAAAGAAATACACGAAAATTGTTATATAGCCTAAAAAAGGTTTACGTTGTAGGTCTAGAAACAAACAGAAAAAATACTGTTAGAGTCATTTGTTCATGAATCCCTCGACACTGATGCTACCTTTACTCATGAGTGATAGCGTTCAAGTCACGGTATTTGACGATTTTACCGTCAGGTGTCTCTACTGCAAGTGGGCTGCAAGAGAAGGGATTGCTGTGTCACAAGAGAAGAACATATCTTTCATAAATCCAAAGGCATGTGTAAAATTTAAGATGAATTTTTGGTCTGATGTAAAATCAGAGTTTGTAAATAGCTTGTGAGAAACATAGTATTTTCATAATCTTGGAAAACTGAAGCACTTTACTAAAATCATTGTTAATTGTAGTATTCCATATCAATATAGTTTCCGGCAGAGGCTGCACACACATCAAGATCAGTAGCTACTCCTAATGCGTGTGCATGTTGAGGTAAGATGGCCCTACCTGTGAAGCATCCCAATGGAAAAAACAGGGTCGGCCCTCCGCTGCTCACTCGGTCCCCGATCGTCGGATTGACAACCCCAAAGGCAGCAAAAACCTTCCAGAAAAACGCTAATTTTGGCCGGCGTCGGTCCGACCATTTCCCGCCCAAACCCCGACGATTTCCCGACAGTCACAGTCGGGCACCAGGCGTTTGCCGCCGTCGGCACAACTGAGACGGCCTGCATATATCTATAAGAAACGTGTTTAGTTGGTCAAAACAAAGCATGAATGCTGTCTATTGGTATACACACAGTGTTTCATTTTATCTGTTGCTCTCATCATGATTTACGGTGTTCATTTTCCAAAAGTAAATAATCCCTGTGGCTACTGTGGGGTTCGAACACATTAACGTTCTGCACTTCTCGTTTCTAGCTCGTCGTCTTATCCACTTTTTTAAATAAGTATTTATTTTCAAACTTCTAAGCTACTACAGATAGTTAACAAAATCTGTCCAAAGCTCTAGAAATTAACAAAAAAAATTTACAGGGGAAGGACTGAAAACTACAAAAGGTCTACTCTAAACGAAAACTACTTCACGCTAACAAACCAAACAAAAATCGTTTTATTATACTGCATTTATGTAAAAATAATAGCTACTGTATTTATTCTTCTTTGGAAGATTTTCATGTGTATTTGAGTTAGATACTGTTCAACTATGTTCATATCACATTCTATTGATAATATATACAAGGTTTGAGCGGTAAACCACATCAGAAATCGTCTTAATGTGTTAGGAAAATATGAAAATGCTGGAAAATTCAGTATATCATATGGTTGAGTTTCAGTTACTTGTGTTCTCGTTATCCGTTTAAAAATACTGCTGTATTAACACAAGAAATTAGACGATGTTGAAGAATGTCAATATTGTTACATAATGGACATAAGAGATTTATATTGAATTCTATCTGGTATAAGTTGGATTTATTCGGATAGATACGGTAGATTTAATTGATATAATAGGTTGTGAAGTGCCGGTTCAATCGACAATTCGGCTAGATTTTGCCATATGAGATTCAAATTGTCATAGTTAGGATACTTTATTTCTTGTTTATTTTGTATAGTTTTTTTAAAAGGTTATTATATAAGCCTTTTACTTTCATTTGCTCAATAGGTATTTTAGCTGCCTATCAATAAAAGTAGCCTATCAATAAAACTAGCCTATCAGTTCAATAAAAGTATCATTTAGATAATGACTTTTCATTTCCCAGGGATTGATATTTAAGGACAACTCAAGATTAATGTCATTCAGTACGTTAAGAATAGATTGCTGCGCGAAGGTGGCATTTTCAGAGCATTAAATATCAGTCGTGCGATGGAGACGTAAAGCATTGCCCTGTATTTGCAAATGTTTGAGATTTAAACCCCCTTTATGAATGGGCAGCAAAAGGTTAGTGAGCATAGTTCTCAAAGGATAATGTCTCCATATAAAATAGCGTATAAACTTTGATATTTGAGCATATGCTTTTAGCGACATAGGGAAAAGTTGCAGAAAATAAGTCCATTTGCTCATTATGTAACAATTTACAAATGGCACTCTTGATATTAATAGCTCAAAACAATTCTGAAATTTATTGATCTGGAATACAGTATTACCAATATGGCGCTGTTCATTATGTTTTATAGTATCTTTAATGTTAGAATACATTTCAATGCCTAACATATTAAGATGAGAGACAGTATATACAGGTATATATTACTATATTGAGTGGAGATCGGCAGTATTTTAGTTTTTGATTGATAGAGTTTTAAGCCAGTACTTTGGCCATATTTACAAATTATTTCCGTTATTTTCTTGATTTCATTGGGTTCTGTTACATAGCATGCCAAATTATCGATATATGACATTACTTTGAAATATTGGCCATTACATGAAATTCCTTTAATTGAAATTTATATTGGGGTGAACAATAAAGAAAAAAGTTGACTGCTTACAGGATTGCCTTGCTCAATTCCATTATGCATCGGAATAGTACCCATTCTTTGCTGATGTATGTGAAATATCAGTTGTCGTTGTTTTTGCATACTATACATAATATTTACGAAAGAGGGGGATATTTATTAAGTAAGCGACATAAGCTTTCAATTCTAACAGAGTCAAAAGCTTGATGAAAATCAAAGCTTGCCGTTGTACTTTTCTTAGAGAGAGTGCTCGCGCGGTGAACAACTTCACGAAAGCAGGCTAACATAAATGCTGTGTCTGGGGTTCCCCGTAATCGCCCTTGATTAGGATTCAAAATATAAGGGAGACAAACTTGTAAGCGATTAGAGAGAACTTTATATAGAATATTGGTGTCACTATTTAATAGCTACAACATAAAATACCTATTAGCAGTATTACCAGCTGTTTTTTTTTCGGTATTAATATTCCTTTTATTTCAACAAATTGCTTTTTATTATTACAATGATTCCACATTTCATTATAAACCTCCGTAAGGATAGGAATTAAAATTTCCTGGAGAGCAATATAAAACGGTGATGATACCCCATCTACCCCAGGGGAGGATGAGCGCTTTAAAGAATTTATAGCGAGTTTGACTTCTTCTGTACTAATCATTTGTTCTAATTTTTGTGAAATATGAAGCGGTAAAGTTGGGAGATTATTCAAACAGTTACTATCAAAGGTCTTGAATGATTGTTTGAAACAATATAAGTAATACTGATAGATAGCAGGCAAGATAGCTTTTCCTGTGTGAGTTATACCGTTATGATCTTCAAATTGAGAGTTCTTTTTGGTTTACCCGTTTTCGTTCGCTTATTACATTTAAATGCTTAGCACGTTAATTAATTCCAATATATGGAAGCTTACTTCTTACTGAATATCCATTAGTTGTTTTTTCTTTTGGATATTGAATAATAGGGTATTTAACTCTTTGGATAGG
This sequence comes from Lepisma saccharinum, assembly GCA_022664845.1. Classification (NCBI taxonomy): domain Eukaryota; kingdom Metazoa; phylum Arthropoda; class Insecta; order Zygentoma; family Lepismatidae; genus Lepisma; species Lepisma saccharinum. Next base: position 7,269 of record JAGDQP010063112.1, read on the forward strand.
TATATACATTTTCACCTTGTATGGTTTTCATGTGATATTTTTTAAGTATATTACAGAAGGTTAATCCGTCTATATGTGTCCGATTTAGACGTCTCACCTATCTTATGAGAACCCACGGGACCACCATCGGTTGCCTTCGATGTGAGCACTATGTCTCCTGGAAATAGCCCTGCACCGTAACTTCAATTGTAGGAGTCTCTGTGAAAGTACAGGAAGGGGAATCTTGAGCCACTCCTCTTGGCAGGCTTTCCAGAGGCCACGGACAGTGGACACAACGAAATGCAAGTGCACTTTTCAAAAGACCAAACCAGCAAAAATCCATGGGACTCGCATCAGGTGATTTCACTGGTATGTCCTGGAAAGGAATAGCCTGGATGCCGGTGTCTGTCGCCATTTGTTGCAGAAATCGCTGGGTAGAACGCGACGTATGTGATGAGGCTTTATCCATATGCAAACGGACTTGATTTACTGCTCTCCATACAAACTGGGCAGATCTTCTGTATAAATTGGTGTGAGAATATGTTGCTGATAAAATGCGGAGTTGATCTTGCAGTTGTTAGGCACTCGGCGATTCGTTAACTTGCCTTCATAGCAGTATCCCGCGACAACCATAAAGTCCTTCGAGAAACTTGCTTTACACACGCTGACGAAGGCAGAACGGGTTTTTGCATCGCTGGGGGTGTACGTTACGGCCCGAATTTTGCCACAATCGGCTAGATAAATCCTTGCTTCGTCGTGTGTGGTTACAAAATTTCACTTGTCCCCGGATAGATGGCGTTCATAGAGGCGCCTGCAGCGGGTTTTTCTATCTCTCTGATGAGCCGCAGTAAGGACATGTCCACGACATTTAAACACCATCCGGAGCTTTAATTTGTTACGTAGGTGGTGGTTCACAGTCGATTGTGCCACATGAACTCGTCTTGCTATCACACGTTGTGGAGCATAGTTTTCCTGTAAGTCAATTCTCTGCAACTTCCGAGCTACAGGTGATGTCACCGCAGTACACGGTCGATTTCTCCGTGGATGAACGAAGTGCTGGAACGTCGTTGTGTTTATGTCGGTTAATTATGTTCTTGATTGTTGTTGTTCCCAATGCACACCCATTTTCCCTGCATTGTTTCTGAAACTGTGTCACGGAAAACTTGGCGTGGAAATGTGCTACCACGTAGCCTTCCCAAAATCGGTTCACCTTGGGTGCCATGATTCACACAACACACACACATGCAACCTTGGCATGATACTAGAAGGATTTGGCTTCCTGTCACTGTTTAAATCATTCGGATCGGTCGATTGTGTGAGCACGGGTGCAGGTTTCAAATCGGACACATATAAACGGATCGACCTTTTATTTAATAATATTAACTTTGTTTTTTATTATCCATTTGTTGTTGTTTAGAATATTGCTTCGAATAATACACTATTATTTTTTAAAAATTTAGCCACCATTGTATTTTGTTGTTTTTATAACTATGTTGTCATAGCGCACTTTGTATAATGTTTTTACTTCTCGTATATAGTCCTGTTCCTCCAAAATACCAGTATTTAGATGCCACATATAATCGCATCGTAGAAAGGTCGATAGATCATATCGGATTGCACTAAGCACTGCACTATGGTCTGATATTTATTGAGGTAACACTGTGGTTCGGATTATTTTGTTTTTGAGATTGGCCGTAGTTAAAATATAGTCAATCCTAGACCAGCCTGTAGCGTAAATATATGTAGGCTGATGTTGATTAGGATTAGTACACAAATATGTATCACATAACTCAAATTCGTGTTTTGAGTGCCAAAAAAGCGGCTTAAATTTGAGTTACTGCTAGCGTCAAGAACGGAGTAAGTGGCATTAGCATCAAGACCATGTAACGTTCGTAACGTTACATGTAAATTCAGAGTTATTGCTTCCCCTGTATTACCCTATATCAAATCACCCTTTGAGCTATTCATAGAGACACTATGGACTCAAGAAAATAAATTACATATTCGTTTTATTCAAAAATAAGAACTTTCAACCAAGTAAGATCAAAATAATGATAAACTAAAAGACATCGCTATAAACTTGGAAAATTGTTAATTCCGCGTTTATTTAAAATATAAGGAAATTCAACATGTGTGTGTATGTAAACCTATATCATCTGGAAAGCAAGAGCTAAACTTTGAAATGTAGAATATATGTGTGTGTATGTAAGATAGAGATTAAAGATATGTCACGTGACGCTGTGGCGTCACTGAATCAGAGGTATATAAGTAGGGTCAGAGCGATGTGAAATCACTTCTTTCTGGCCTGCGGGCCAGTTAACATCAAGCTCTCTGCTTGGTGTTCTTTCTTTGGGCAGATAGTCCAATAATAAATTCTTATTATCTGAACTTTTTTGAATATTCTTTACTAGGCTTATGCTTATAATATTGCTTTATCGCATTGCGCTTTATTCATCTTTATTACCAATTCTCTTTTGAAACCTTGTTTTATAAATTCCAGAACGCCTTCAGGCAGGCGGGCTGTGGTACCTATTTACCTTGTCCTTTTTGGTTGCACGCCTTCAGACAGGCGGGTAATCATTGCTACTGGTGGTCAGTGGTATATAACCTTTCTCTAGTTGCGGTACGCCTTCAGGCAGGTGTACCAAAGCTATTAACCCATCCTAAAGCAACTAAACGCCTTCAGACAGGCGGTAGTTGTATCCTTGCTTCTTCACGCCTTCAGACAGGCGGGAAGGGATACTTATCCATCCTTGGTGTACTGCTCGCCTTCAGACAGGCCGGGCATATACTACTCATCCGCTCTTGTGAAGTTTCCTTTCCGTATGTCTTCATGTTACTAATTAAGATTTGCCTTTCAGCATAGTATTAGCGTTCGGTGATCCCACACCCCAGAAGCCGTGGCGGAATATTGGCAGCATATCTGAGAGGCTTTCCATTAGATCTTCTCCGGGACATTACAACCCATTATGACGGGCTTAGGCCACAACCGTTGAAGTTCTACGGTAACTATATCTCTGAGATAATTTTCTCTTTCTAGTTTATTGGTTGTGCCGGAACAGAGATGAGCACATATGATGCCCATGCCTTGAACTAGACCTGACATTATGCGACCGAATTATGTGTTTATATTTGATAATATTAGATCTTTTCGAACCGCAATAGCAATTGCTCTATTATTTTTGAAAACATGAGACGTATGTAAAGTATAGTTTGTAAGATTTATGTTTTCATCACAAAGCTCTTGTAAACAGGCCACATGCACTGAATGAAAAGTTAGTAAGTTATTTAAGAGCTGCATTTTATGAGGCAATTGTATATTGTTTAGGTTAAAGGTGACGATATTAAACGCTGCCATTACCAAACACAACAGAATTGCCATGTTTTTCTTCTTTAATTTTGTCACTACCATTTTGGTCGATATAAAGTATACAAAAGCAGGTACTTACCTTACAAAGGTAAAGAGAATTTTTTTTTAGAACGAACAGTCACTTACACCTTCAGATCCAATATATTTTTTTGTTGGGGAACCAGCTACATCACTGAGGCAACGAGAAAAAATGAGTTCACAAATTATGGGTTTGAGGATTTAGACCGGACACCTGTACTGGTTTGCTTTTTTGTTGTTTTCTTTGCGACACGTTTTGTTTCCTTTTTTTACGTTATTTTACCTCGTCAGAATTGGCAATATTAGCACATGATTTTACATCTTCGTCACTCGAAATTTCAGTATATGCGTTGTCAATAGAAGACAAACACTCTACATCTCTTCTTAAGGGAACGCTTTCTTCACCGCTGCTAAATAAAGCGTCAGATGGGGGTGGGTGGATTTTCTTGTTTTTGTTTATCCACCTCTGGCTCACACGGAGAATCCAAGGAAGGTTCAGGAGTAGCAGTTAAGGCTTCTGCTTCATTTATGACTGATGACACACGGTTGCCGTTTTTCGAATCGTTTATTGTTAAATCATCACTTTTAGTTGCTTTCTGTGTAATAGATGAAAAAGCCTTCTCTGAAAGTGGTATTGCTCGGTTCAAGTTTGCTTGAAAGCTATAGGGAACTTTCCGCGAATTTTCTACAGTTCCTTGTGTAATGTCTATATATCACATTGCGAGTCGTCCAAATGGATGACGTTTCACCGCGGACACTCGTTCTGGGTAAAGTTTGTAAAAATTTGCAGTTTCAGTCGGCAAACTGAAAGATAGTAGGGCAGTTTTTTGTCACTGTCGAGAAGTTTATGATTCTTTTTCCGTTATATATACGAAACGCATAATTGGAGGAGTAATAATTGGAGGAGTAATAACACTGTTTGACCGATTGGATTGTTCCGTATTGACTAAATATATCAGCAACCTGTTTATGAGTAAGTTCCAAAGGAAGTACGGACACTACCGCCTGAAATTGACCATTATTTTCAATAGTTACTGGTAATTCCTGCGTGAAAACGTCTTCATCATAAAGTAGTTTACCATTGCACTGTTGGACTGCATTTTCAGCTACATTAAGTGAGCTTGTCTTGAAGTACG
>JAGDQP010063113.1:0-11771 GCA_022664845.1 Lepisma saccharinum
AAGCAATAAAAAGAAATATTGTCAAACCCAGCATCCTTTCAAAAACTCAGTACCGAAAAACGCTGACACATTTCTTTGTTCGGAACGAGAAAGACCATGGCACAAATGGATAATTACTGATACTGTCATTAAGAGAATTTGTGGATTGTGCTTCTATAACATAGGATCATTATATATATATCGATCAATGCTTTCACATTGTAGGCCTACTTGAATCTGGAGCATTATCACAAAATAAAATTATTAAACTTGAATTGAAATTGAGAATTAAAGCTGTTTGTAATGATCATTAAACGAGTTTTAGTACGTCACCGGGAAAAAGACGTTCTTTCCGAATCAAAGTGAATGGGAGGAATTAGTGCCATAGCACATGCACCCCTCCTGAATATTTTTTTTCGTTCTTGTGATTGAAAATCGGAGGAAAGAATGGGTGTGATTTTCGGACTCTTCGTTGCTTGTTTAGTAAAATTAATGGGCTACCCTAACTATCCGTTTCTTATGTGCGACAGATTAGTTCTTACATATTGATTTTTTTTTTCAAACTCAAGAACGAAAATAACTTTAGGTATTCCCTGCTCTTTGTAGGAAAGCTCTCATTTGATGTAATAAACGCTGGTATAGATTTTCAAGGCAAATAATTTATCCCGAGTTAATAAAATTTTAAACAAATTAAATAACTCTGCATGTTTCGAGACACGAGTCGATGCATTTCACGAGGCATCTCATCTCGTGGAAACACCACTGTAAACGTAGTAAGAAAGAATCTAACATTATAAAGAAAAGTTTCCAGAAATCCAACAGCAAAATAGAAGACACTTTTTGGATTTTGGATTTGTTCAGGGAAATTCGAATATATTGACAGGTGGTTTTAAAGTTCATTTAAGTCACTTTTAAAATGGTGACCAAAGTTGGTGATCAGATTAATTACTCATGATTTCCAGTGGAACTGTAGAGTTCTGAAACATATCTATGATAATGTCAGAAGGCTAACACACATGCTTTGTGTGAGCTTGGTTTGGTTGCATATTTAGTGTGGTTCATTGAACGTAGCGGTTCAGAATACATTGTAACTAACGCAGAAGGTACTGTAGGCCATATCTTCCATTCCAGACTACTAATTCAAATTGAACATATAAAGCAAATGAATGAATAATAATTTTTCTGCTAAATTTCAATCAGCAAAAAACAAGATTACAAATCCAAACTGTATCAAAATGGAAAGTTAAAAATGTTCAAAAACAAAATTGACATCATCCTTATGGGTGTAGCAGACCTTACATACTCCACATTTCAAACGTGAATAAAACACATTTAAGAGTATGTCAATTAATTATAGGATGTTAACAAATTTTGTGCAAAAGTAATATAAAAAGGTTCTTCTCTTGAAATAACCAGAAAACGGGAGATATATTCTATTCATATCTGAAAATGTATCTGTTCCGAACACTGATTCCTTCCACCTATTGCGAATATAACGTTCTAATAATTGCAACGCTAATGAACTAGTGTTTATAACAATTAGGACACATATGAACATACCAGAGCTGAAACTGGTCAGGTTTTGGACCGCGTCATCTGGTTTACGATTCGGATACGTTCTGACCCCGTGATTCGACTTACAACCGATAACCCAGAGGACAAAGGAGAAATTTTAAATATTTCCTTGCGTTTGAACTGTGTTTCTTTCAGGGATGACCAGGACCGGAAATGTTATCCCCAGAGCACGAAAAATTCGGCGAAATGCCCAGTTAATTAGATTTTCCAGACCGGGTCATTTGGGTCAAGTTTTGGACCTGGTCACATGTTTGGGTCAGGCCCAGTCACCGGGTCATCAAATGTAACCCTCTTTTAACTCTGGGACATGCACATGCACATGCACAAAAAGAGAGTTTGTGTAAGAGAGTGAAGCAAGAGAAAAACATAAAGATAAATAGAGAGAGAGAGAAGAAGAGAAAGAAGTTAGGACATGATTAGAAAACGTCAAGAAATAGGGAGAGAGAAAGACCAATGAAACACATGAAAACTGCATTAGCATCATGCTAAAGAACACACACACTGTTTACACTGATTAACGCTGTTGATGCCTGGTAAGTTCTCCAACCAGAGATGAATCTCTGTTTCCAGCCATTATTTTATGTAAAAAAGACACTACGTGGTTGGAATTCGAATCTAGGTATTGAGTTTAGAAGTCTAGCACGATAGCGATTACTCCACAGGTTACTTTACCCAAAACATGCTTAACAAATGGTATAGTGTTTCTTTCTAAGAATAATAACATGAAAAGTGGATACTTCAGAATTATGACGTGTTCAAAATTGTCCTGTTAACTCTCATAGACTTTTTTTTTGCCTTTCCCAACCAACATTCGTAAATCGTCTTCTTCTCTATCGTGACACCGGTGTTTGCTTCCACATTCTTAAGAATTCTCTGTTTAGTAGGAAAAGTCACTATTCAATTCTTTACGATCGTATTGTCAAAACCTTGGCTTGAACAGGGTTTGAAAATATGTTGGCTAGCTTTAGTACTGAAAAGTCGACCACGTTATCCTTACACCATCTTGCCAGCTTAACACATAATCTAAATATTACTAAGTTCAGAGCTAATTTTTTTGGAAATAACTGGCTTCTTCCTGTAAATTGTTTATACCAAAGCGCACATTGATATATATTTATTCGATGACTGATAGACAAATTAGTGCCCAGTAATATTCGAAATAACAAAAAATCCAGGAAAAATAATAGAAACAATAACATCTCATGCAGTAATTTCGCCGTGCAGTAATTTCAAATACATATGACAAAATGCACGTTTATAGGAATAACTATTATTATTTTAGAGTGAAACGTCCGATAAGAGAAAGTTTTAAATTCCCTGTAGAATATAATTGAATATTATGGAAGGAAGCTCTTTCAATAGCGGACTATAATAAAAATGAACACTGACAGCTTGATGATGTTTTCTTTTGAAGAAAAAACCTCTCTAAAGCGGAAGAGGCCAACTTATGGTGGTCGCCTGTAAAGGTTTCTGCTTCAGATATTTTTTTAGATTAAGTCATTTTCTTATTACGAAGACAAATGAAGACTTCGAACCTGAAGACCCGGTGACCAGGTCCAAAACTTGACCCAAGTGTCCCAGTGACCCGTTTCAGCTCTGTTTGGAATCACTAGTCTAACACGTACGATCACGTGGGTTGGTTCTTTTTTTATCGACAGATTCGACTTATGACTCATAGCCAATAAATTTTAACGACTTGTAGAAATCCACCTGGTTAAGAGAATAGTTTGATTTTGTTAAGTGATCAACATACATAATACGAAATATTAGTTTAAATTCGAGGAAAATGAAATATTGAAGTTATGTGCAACATTTTTATATCTGTATGAATTGTATTGTAATTAAACACATGTGAATGCATGTCCCTTCTGTCATATGTCGAATTATAAAATGAATATAATTTCACAGTTTTAGGAATAAATCCAGTTTAAAGTAAGTGTTGTAACATTAATATAAAATAATATATTTTCTTGTATTTTAACTTAAACCAACCTGAACGAAACCAATATCACCAAAAATATTGCCATTAAAAATGGAGATGTTAACATCTTAAATTAAAAGTTCTAATACACTTCGTACAGTATGACAAGTTGAACGTAACACAAATTTTAACTTTTGAAATTATATCTTGTAAGTATAAAAAATCATCACTTGCAAGAGATTCGAACCTACAACAATAAGAAAAGTTTCCCAGAACCTGTTTAATGCCACTCGACTAAAGAGTTCTGTTCAAAGAAAATATCTAGTAGCACTAAGCATGTAGACAGGAACAGTACAAGCCATTGCCCATGTTTTGCGAAACACAATATTCACATGTGCCAGAGGAATTGGATATACCTGATGCAGGGTTATTCCCCGATAGCCTATTACCTAGTTATATTTCTCTACATCAACTAATCCAACATTAAGAGCCCTAGATTCTTTTCAGAGATGATGACCACCAAAGATCCAATATTTATTACACATATTCAACTCTTACAAGTAGTTTATCTCAATTATATAATAACTATATTGATATGACACTATTTCAAACGAAACTTCAATATTTATAAACTCTATAACACGTAATTATTCACATCACAAAACAATGATTACTAAAACGTTCAATCTCACTTCGAACAATAAACTCATTTAAAATTCAATTCAACAATAAGCTTTTTCAAAATCTTTTCAAACATAAAACCATTATTCATTTAACAATAACTGTCTATTGTATTCGATGTTGCCATGACCCCCAACTCGTGCAACCTTGCACTTCTACCCCTCTTACTCCACTTTAATCACAATATAAAACCAATCCTCTAAACCTTCTGTTCGACCTTCCAACAAATCTTCATCTGTATTCTCTAATCCAACTCAGTTATCCCTGCTTTTGTACCTGTTCCTTATAACTTAACCAATCGTCTAATTCTCCTTGTTCAGCTATCAAGGTACCCGACTTCCTTTTTTCCTCTTCCTTCTACCTGTTTTGTTTTCTTTGTTACCTATATAAAAAATTTACTTATTCATATTACTCTTCTGATTGCCCCGATTTGACTCCAGTATCTCCTTTTTCCCACTTTCAACTAGTTTATCTACTAGCTTCTCGCTTTCCACAGATTTCTCTACTTTCTTCTCGGTTTCAACGGGTTTATCTAGTTTCTCGCTTTCAATAGGTTTTTCCACTTCTTTATTATTGTCTTCTTCAGACTTCTCTTCCTTTTCGGGTTCGTTTTAATTTGCAAGGATTCCAGGTTTGGATTCAGTCTTATCGTTCACTACAACTTCATCTTCTTTCGAAGACTTTTTGGACTTGTTCACAACTGACGCCTCGTCAGCGCTAACCATGACCACATCAGTCTCTTTAGGAATATCTTCCGCAGGCTTCGCGAGTTCTTTCTCATTTAATTCAAAATTCACAATATTCTCCCAAATCTGTTTACCTAAATCTTTTTACCATCCTTAGATACCTCATCCATTTTAATTACAACTTCTGTCACCTTGAAACAATTAGACTTTAAACTTTCTTCGCTCGAATTATTTAAATCGCCTCCTTGATCTATGAAACTCAAGCTCTTATCCTCTAATCTTTCCGCCAAATCCTTCCCATCAAATGTATTCAACCATCGTAACTTATGCCAAAGTGTTTCATATTTGTGTTCTAAATCTTGTATACGTCTTTTCAAACATTCTACTTCATCCATATTTGACTCTTCCAAGTGACTACTCCGTCCGGATAACTCATGAGGTTCATCAACCGAAACTTGTACTGACTGCAATACTGACTCTTCTTGCTTACATAATTGCTTATGCCAGCCTGGCGAGAAAATATTGAGCCCTTCTCTTCCTATAATTACATACTCCGCATCACCCAGAATTACTACAAACTTCATTGTATATTTAGACTTGAAAATTTGTCATGATATACACCATTCGCAATACCTTTACCAAAGTTTCATTCAGCAGTTGTAATGCATTTATCCGTCCTGGCTCACTCATAGTAAAGTTATGTTTCGGTACGAAACCCTGTGACATGATATTCCTTGATCCTGAATCTATCATTCCCGTGCACAAAACATCATTACAGGATAAAGACATTGTTGGAATGTCATCCATTTATTCTTCTACAAAGCTCATATCTAAAGAATCTGTTAAAAGCAAATCATCTACTGCCAAATTATTTACTCCTACTGATGTCTGATTCAATTCTTCATGAACTGTCTCCGATACTTATTATATCCTTGCTTTATTTACCTTACCATTAGACTGACAACCCCCCGATCTACTATAATGACCAACATCACTCCATTGTAAACACCTTGCCTTAAAAGCGGGACATCTTCTAAATTCATGCATGTCCAAAAACGCCAAGATCGCTGTCGAAACCCTTCCTTAGCTGGTCGAACCTGTTAAGATGATCTGAAAGACTGATTTTTCTGACGTTGCACTTGCTGAATTCTTTCAGGTTGATTCAAATTATCAAAGATAAAGCATCTTTCTCCCCTTGCTCGATATTCATGGCGATCTCTACCGCCCTATCCAACGTGAGCTCCTGCTCCGATAGTAATCTTCTTCTAATATTTTCAGTCGCTACCCCAAATACCAACTGGTCGCGAATCATCATATCTGCAAAAGATCCATACTGACAATTCGCGATTCTGCGTTTAACGTCACGTACATACATATTCCTTCACTGATTGAAAAGAATTTTGGAAGCAGTGATGAAAGTCAAACCGTGCCACAATTTCATTTACTTGCTTACCGTATATTTGTACCAGCAAAACTTCGAACTGAAGATAATTCTTGGACTTCACTGAAGCAGGAGCACATGCTAGATGTAAAGCTTCGTAAACCTGTGAACCAATCACCGTTACCAATGTGCAGACTTGTTTGAAATCACTGATACTATACGCCTCACAAAACGATTCAAACCTCTCTACAGACAGATTAATGTCTCCTTGATCTACATCAAATTGCTCAAAACTTGATATTCCAGATGCCATCTCCCTGAATCCTATATCGTCTGCACCACTAAAAATGCAGGGTTATCCTTCGATAGCCTATTATCTAGTTATAATATATCTCTCTACATCAACAAATCCAACATTAAGAGCCCTAGATTCTTTTCAGAGATGATGACCACCAAAGATCCAATATTTATTACACATATTCAACTCTTACAAGTAGTTTATCTGAATCACATAATAACTATATCGATATAACACTATTTCAAACGAAACTTCAATATTTATAAACTCTATAACACGTAATTACTCACATCACAAAACAATGATTACTATTGAATCATTCTCACATCACAAAACAATGATTATGAAGTGAGAATGAACAACCGTTCGATCTCATTTCGAACAATCAACTCATTTAAAATTCAATTCAACAATCAGCTTTTTAAAATTCTTTTAAAATATAAAACCATTATTAATTTAACAATAACTGTCTATCGTATTCGATGTTGCCATGACCCTTAATTCGTGAAACCTTGCACTTAAAGGGCTGTTATAGGTAAAATGTCGGGAGGTATTTTTATTTAATAGCGAGTGTAATCGCCATTAACGTGGATAACTGCTTGCAGTCGGTTTGGGATAGAACAGAGAGCAATTTAGCGTCATCTTGTGCATTCTGTTCATCCATGTTGAACCAGCTCCTATAATTCATCTCCAGTGCGTGGTGGATACTGCGGCCAATTTTCCTGCAGTTCTCTTACAACAGTACTCCAAACGTTTTCAATTAGGTTCAGATTAGCCTCGCGAGGTACCCAGTCGACTAGCTCGACATGTGATTCCCGTTGCAGCCATACCTGAACCGGATTATAATCATGTACAGTTTTAATTTTACGATGCTGTCACCTAGTCGAGCTCTCAAGGAGCCCATCTCCAGTAGTTCCAGATATTTCTGGCTATTAAGCCGATATGAATGCGGTGGATACCACTACCGCCTGGATCCTTACATTTCCAACCCCAACAATGAATGGGAACATGTCTCATTGACGTGAAGGGACTATGTATAGTGGCTCATACCGTGATCTAGGTGGACGATCGACACTTCGAGTACCATCGTTTGCAGTAGAAAAAACTTTCTGTTCTGTAAAGAAAACGCAGTCCCGCACACGACCGATATTTTTTTTCTGCAAACGCCAGTCGATCGACCAAGGGGCTATCTGACAGTTTTCCTTTTCTTGCTGCCCGGAACAACCTCAGATTTGCGTTTCTGAGGAGGCGCCGAACTATGTTTAGATTACCATGAAACCCGGATACCTGTTTTAGTTGTCGGGAAGACATGAAATGGGCCGACGGCATTCTTCAATTACAGACCGACCTTGGACCGAAGAAGAAGCTTGGGGCTGCCAGAGCCATTTTGCGGGCTATACTTCCACTTTCCATATAACGTTTCCACGTCGTAGCACGATCGACGCCATATTACGCACCTTCATTACTAACTCTTATGTTTGTATTTTCCAATGAGAGCGATCAAGTCCTCTTTAACAGCACTATCGTAACTAATGACGTACCATAGAGTCCCAGCACACCATAATATATCTAAAGATATGCGGCGTGATAATGCTCGTGGCGTTGTGAGAACAACACATACGCATCGTGAGGATTTCTAGCCCAGAAAGTGCCTTAGGATTGGATTTGATACATCATCATATGTCTATAACTATTATATAATTCGACATATGGCAAAAATCATATGGAAACACACATATGTTTATTTACAATATAATCCATACAGACTAAATATTACACATATATTAAATTATACAGTACACTCTTGGGTATGTTAAATGCGAACGTTCCAGAGACTAGCTCTAAGAACACACGAACTGATGCATGGATAGTGTAGCCTTCTGTATATTTTCTGAAAGGACTTACTGACTGAAGTCGTTTAGCATCAAAATTATCTCCACATTTTCAACTTCATGGAATAAGAAAAAAGCTGCATAAACTTGCTATAATGGGAGCGGTACAAAACTTACATTCATACTGTTCAGCGTAGCCTCATGGCCAAGAGGTTTCAGGTAGCTACGTCGAAACGTTCAATTTTCATTCTCTACCAATTGCAAATGAGGTTTTACATTCAAAATAGGAAGAATTATGGTAGCATTGTAATGTCTCACGAGCTGCTCCAACGAAAGTAGGTAGACTCATCAGCAAACTAGGGACCCACGACACCCTGTTGAAAAATGGGAGCTTAACCAAATTCAACGTGGTCAACCTACCCTGGAGACAAGGCGACATCACGCCACAGAAGAGGGCACAAAATAAAAGAAAAACCGCTATCGGACCTGATGGCAGGGAGGTACCTACTCATCAGCACCCTGCTTCAGCCACATCGAAGACATAATGTACACTAGTCTAGTACACAAAGCATGAGTGTAAGAAGCCCGAAAGAAGCGCCCAAGCGCAGAAAGTTGGCAAGAACCAGAAAGCTTAAACACGAAGAAAAGCATCCCCCAAAAGAGGAGGGGGAAGACGCAGGCGAGAACATCCCGCAAGAAAGCAGAACACGAAAGCTATTTTAGTGACCTAACGCAACTAGGCCCCTAGTACAAGGCGCAACACAACCGCGTGCTAGTTGATATTAAACACGAAAATTTGGATGCACTGAACTAATTTGACTACTCTCTAAAGATTTCTGAAACAATGGATCAAACATCAAACTTTAACTTCATCTGGAATTACTTTCTCACATATAATTAAATTAACACTTTGCGGACTGATATAGCGAAAGGCTAGAAACCTTTCTAGCAATTCCACAGTGATGGTAATCTACCTACATCATAATGAAACCCTTAACACAAGAAATATCTGGTAAAAATGTAATTTATTTTTACATAAATATGACAATCGCAAGGCAAAAGACTGATTGCTGAATTTTCTTGAAAAAAGAAAAAGGAGAAGTTTCCTAAGAGAATTCTTGAACATCAAAATGAGCATTGAAGATACTGTCAATTTCACATAACAAAAGGGTAAGTTATTTATATTCAGAAAAGCTCTGTCCAAGTACAGAAAATATAATTCACATACTTATTTTCCAGAAGAAATAAGTTACTTTACTTTACAAAACGTAGTAGACATTAGTAGTAGACGTAGACGTAGTAGACTTTAGCCCAGAAAAATCAAAATTTCCACAGTTACTAAAGAATAACAGTTCTTTCAGCGAAAAAGGTTTCTATTTTACAATATAGCTACTGGACAGCAATTTAGTTTGATATTCCAAAACGTTGCTAAACATTTCGTATGTAATTTTCCATTATTAAACTTCATTCAGCCTAACCTTCAATACTGATAATACAAACATAGACTATTAAAGTTGGGTTAGGTATTAATTTACAATATGAGTTTCCAGAAGCTGATTGACTTACGGTTTACGTACGTAAAGAAGAAGCTTTAAATTTTGCAAAATACCAAAATAAAACAGTGAAAACGTTGAAACGGTTAACAAAAAATTGCCATGTAGAGATTTCGTGCAATTTAAACATAGTAGTACCGAAAGAGCGAAAAAAAAATGCTGAACGGAAAAATAATGCGCATATGAAAGATCGCATCGACTATAGTGCAAGATAAAAATATTTCAACATACGAACCAGAATTTACAGTAGGCCTACTGAAATTTCGCTATCTGAACGTAGGTGAAATAGACTTGGATTTCTGGGAGAGAAAGAGGAATTTCAAGACATTAAACATGTATACCTGAATTTAGATAACCGGACCCGGCACCTACAAAATTAAGCAGACATCCTTACGGTGCACATCACTACACAGAAAAAACACACCAATTCCATACTGAAGAAAGCACTGAATACTTGCACACACACAGAAAAGAGGATGTCAAGCCACACTGAAACTGAAATTTTATTTAGTTCAGAAAAACTAGAGAAAACCACTGCACACACATTTATCACCTCACATACTGATGAATACCACTTCACACAAACAAACCGGTGTTAAGATGCTCATTCTTGCCCACTCCCGGTTCAAGCCAATATAGAGGGTGAGAGACGCCAAACTGCAGCAATTCCATTCACAGCTTCTTTTATAAGGAAATAGGAAAAATCAGCTCCCAAAAAGTTGTGGTAATTAACCAGTCGATGCTGCTGTACATTTTATTATACTTTTAATCGCTGGCTGCCTTGCTTTTAAATATGACTTTCGGAGGCAGCGTAAATTCTTCGCAGCTTTGCTTGCTCGACGACCATGTTCTAGCTACTGACTGGCCCTCAGCCAATCAGTGAAGAGAATCAAATCAGACAACCGGGAGAGGAAGGAGGTGTGGATTATCTCCAAAATTTCAACGAAAATAAAACAACAATCAGATCTTTTTGTTTGTTTCTGAAAATTTTCAATGAAAAACAAATTGTTGAAGATAATGATGTAATAAAATGTACAAAGAAATATTCAGTAATAAAATGAAGAAACAATAAAGATAAAATACCACCAAACAACAATGAAAGGGAAAAATGAATGGCTAATATTCATTGTCATTTGGACAAATAAAACTCTTTGAAGAAAGACGAAGACGAAAAATATCGCCGACAAAGCACGAACAAAAAGGAAAAGAAGACATAAAAAAAAGGGAGAGGGTAACATATGTTGCGACCAAGCGAAAATGGGTCGCTACAGCATTTATTTTCAAATGTTTTGATAATGAAGAAAATAATAAAAACAATGCGCAACGACAAAAACTATTATTAAACATAATCAAAAATAATAATTACTACGAACGATTAAAGGAAACAGATGAGCTTCTAATGACTTGACGTAGAGTTATCGCTAGTCTGTTCCGAGCCACTCTGTTCAATAGTCCCCATGCACTCGAACCCATGTCCAAGGGTACCAAGTAAATATTTTCTGTAACGCTAAACAGATGCTTATTCGACAAAAAAAACATGTGTAGTATAGCTTCTGACTTTTATGTATACAGGAACTGTTCTATATTCTGGAAACGGAAGAGAAATGGGACATGAGCTTAATCTCCAAAGAATCATTCGCGAGATTGGCGCTGTGTAAAGTATATGTGCGTGGCTTTGCAATGAGCATATTGAAATTATTGCTCATTGAAGGACAACTATACAGTGAAGGTAGAATCTTTTTGCATGAAGTGAAAAATTAGAAAATCAATTTACGTGCACTTTAAATTTGTTGTATAATACAACAATAATATTTCTTAGTTGAGATTACAACTTCATATACTGCCAAGGGCGCCGATCCCGGGGG
>JAGDQP010063114.1:0-11771 GCA_022664845.1 Lepisma saccharinum
GATGTACCTAAGTATGTCTACGGTTTAGATATCTTTTGTAATGAAGATTTACTTATTGGAATCATGCGTTTATCTTTGTTACAAAAGATTACTTAATATTGAAATGACTGGTGCTATAGATTTTACTGGGCAAATATGAAGATGGATGGTCCTATCAACTCCAGTTTAAAACTTTTATAATTATTTTACTTAATCACAGCAATATGTAGCATGATCCAGCTAACTACAGTGAGGCAGTCTTATTCTCACAAGGGTGTAGGATGTTTCCAAAGCAGGGGTGAAGAACAACTTCTTTCTCTACGAGGGCCAATATATGATGAGTGGTAGCGTCAGGGCCGCACACGTTTAGACAGAACTTAAATAAATAAAAATCAACTCGGCGTGGTTTGGAGTCGAAGAACTGTTATACGGCAGTTGTCACAGCCCCCACATAAAAGATTTTCCTAGCGAAGTAGTTCTGCAAAGCGCGAAACAAGTGGTAGTCTCTAGGGGCCAAGTCAGGAAAGCACGACAGGTGAGCTAAAACTTCCCAAAGTCCATCAACTTTTAACGGGTAATGCCTGCAGCATGTGGCTTGGCGTTATCATGGTAGATAATGACTCGTTGGTGATTGACGAGGCCTGGTCGCTTCGATCGCAATGCTGCTCACAGTCTGTTTCGCAGTACAAGGTGGCATTAATGGTTTGGTTAGGTTCCAAAATTTCCTAGTGAATTATGTCTTTGACATCCCCTTCCACCTCCACACACACACACACGTATCATCATCTTGGCATGTTCTGGTTTAGACGTCGATGGAAGCGATTCAGAAAGTCAACATACAGTCCTCCGACGCTTTACGTTCTGGGATATGACCAGCATTTCATCATCCGTGACTATGCGTGTCAAGAACTGGTTATGTCTGTACCGGGAAAGCGAGAAAAAGTTTGCGGCGATCGAACTTCGTGGTGAAGTACACTAGCACAGTGATTCGAGGCGTCTTTCAACTGTTGTCCTGTGTATCTAGAAGATTTCAGCTAATTCCTCTACCGTTGGATTCGGGCTTTTTCGGATGGCTTCATCGTGATCATCTTTGGAAAACACTGATGGACGTCCAGACCGTATTTGATCTTGACTGCTTGTGCCTCCATCCCTGAATGTTCGATACCACCTACAACATATGCTATCTTCAACTGCATCGTCACGATACACTTACCGAGTGCTGCGGCAGGTTGCAACCGCATTACTGCCGTTATCACACTCAGAAATTAAACATTTTCTGATGTGCTTCTCTTAGGTATTCATTTCACCGACACCCTATAGCTGCTCTAATGTTTCCCTGATAACGGGGCGCCATCTGTGAGGTCATTACTCAGTTTACCTGTGACATGTAAAAACGTGTAGCAGTGTTATACTTACCCAATATTTAATTTCTGTCTTTATTTAAAAAAAAATACTACTGGGAGAATAATATGGAATAGTTGATTGTAAATGAAAGTTTATTTTTTCAAATAAATGTGATCTACATATTACAATATAGTTTTTGTTACCACGGACCGAACAACATTACACTACGCGGACCGCACAACATTACCATGGAGCTGCTGTTGGCCATGCTTGTTCTAAACCATAGTGTGATTTAGTGTCATATATCAGATAGCCAGGGGTGGATTTCGGTTACATTTTTTTAGCCGGGCCAGTACTTGGCGAAGGAATATTGCGTTGAATAGAATAGATTACATGGCCGGCAAGCCATAGTGCGGTTACCGCCCATACAATTTATTTTATCTTATCTTATCTTACATGGCCGGCGACTAGGAGGGCATGAATGAGTAATTCCCCTCCACACACACACACACACATATACACTTTTCTCTCGCATTCGTCTATTGAAAATAGCATACAGAAATTGAGCATTGAGAAGCTGAAATAAAAGGGTGAGAGTTACTTACTCATTCTCGAGTAATTTAACGCCCATTGGCCATACTACAAATAAAAAGTTCATTCATTAGGAGTTTCAGTAGCATGCCTTATTTTTCTCGATTATTATAGGATATTTCAAAATTATTATTTTTACACTTGCTCTAGTCAAGTAGTTGCAAAATTGGATATTCTCGCAATCTATGAATTTCGTCACCTAACACAGCTCATTCAATCGTAATGTTGATTAAATTATTATAACATGTTATCGGAAGATTGAACCGAGCTTATCGTGAACACTGATAACCATCACATTCACACAAACACTGTCCGGTTGTCTCTCAACATGGCCAGAAATTTGTCGCTATTGCTGACAGATCGCTCCCACAATTTAGCATGGTGATGGTGTATCATCTCGTATGTTATTTCCCTTATATTCTTTAATTTGTTTGAGATGACACAATATACAATACATTATATCGCCTGAGCGTTGCCGACCTCGGTAGAAGTAGTGTGGGCTAGGATCCAGGGCCACCGTGCATCATCCAGCGTGGGGCATGGATATTTGTGGAATTTAAACTCACTGCATTCATATCATCCTGAAGTTCATAGTTACTAAAATCACCCATATAAAATAAAGTTTAAAGTCTGCGTTTGAATTAATTAAATCCTTGTGCACTTATATTTTTTTTATTTGTGGCCTTTAGGCGTCTAAGGCTCAGGCCGGGATAGGGGAGGGAAAGGATGCGGGAAGGTGTTGGCCAGGGCCTATGTTGAAGTTCCGAAACCCGGCCTGGTGTGACTGAGGAAAAAAACACGTAAAACCATAAAGTATTTATTGTTTATCCGCTGACCAAACTGAAAGTATAACAGAGTACAGCAGGATTTAGCCTGACCTCTGGAAAGATTTAGCCTGGCCCGGCCAGGCCAGGCCACGCCTGAAATCCACCCTTGCAGATATTGTTCCCGGCCAGGCCAGGCCACGCCTGAAATCCACCCTTGCTAACTTCCTTTCCTTCTGTGGATATACAAGATAACAAGTAATTAACTTTTATAGAGGGATATAAAATTACACCTCAAGTTCTGTATATTGTTCCCTGTTCCAGCTGTATCCATGTAGAATAAACTGCGTTTAGCTCAGGACGCCTTAGGCAAAAGATAGCGAAATCACTATTGGGTTTCGTATGGTATATTTGGTATCAAGTCCCGAAATAAGTCTGAAAACTCCTAAATATGATGATTCTACGATTTGGGTGAGAGTCAGATTTATTTATAGTAAATAAAGCATTATAGTTACCTGTTATCGCAAGTCTATATGACTTAATAGCGATGGACGCACTATGGATTGCCTGATTCCTCACGCATTATTATCCATTATGATTTTGATTTAATGTTACAAGCTTTGAAATTAAAATATCAAAATCCGATCTATTCTTCGCTTTTCGAGTATAATACTTTTAATACTATATATTCCGAATTATTGAAAAGTCTTAAAACAAATATTTGAAGAAATAATGGGCCAGGTCTCAGCTAAAATTGTCTACAGTTCACAAATCAATCCAATTCATTTTTTTTTAAATGAATGATACAAAATTCATTGAACTAGTTTTCCCTATCTTTTTGTGAGTGGAGGACTGGGATAAGGAACATTTCATTTAGCAACAGAACTACCTAGGGCTGTCTCTAAGACAATCGGCGCTCTGTTCCAAATTGTCGATTTGCTCTCATAAATAGTAGTTTAATTTTCCGAACTCATACAGTAACAATAGCAATTTCATCAATTTCACTGATATGCCAATGTCTCCAAACAAACTTGTGGTGCCCCCATACCGGCGCGGCGTACTAATTGATTTAACCTAGAGCGCGAGTATTTTTGAAGTAGTTAATAATTACGTAGTAACAATAAATTCATATTTAGCGTTTGTTTTATCTTTAAAATAGCGTACTTAGTGAAATATACCAACATAATGGTTTTGCTGCTAGCTATTTTGAAATTTCTAATAATAAAAATTTGCTTCGGAAATTATAACTGAAAAATAAATAACTAACAAAGTGAAATTAAATAAAGTAAAATTAAAATAAAATCATAGTTCTCGAAATTTTTGTTCTATACTGTTTTACCAGTTTCGATACACTCCCGCCCGAAATGGTTGGCGCCCCCAAAATTTTGGCGCCCTGTTCGGGGGAACAGTTCGAAAACCTCTCGAGCCGGCTCTGGAACTACCCACAGTAACGCACAGATACATTTGATGAAATCCTAAGTAGAGTAAACTAGCGGATTCACTCCGCTTTGGATATTGAATTAATTAATCTCCACCCCCTGCCTGTGGCAACTTTCGCTGTCGACGAACAAATTCACTTCGCTTTGCATAATCTCTACCCCCTGCCTTTGGCAACCTTCGCTGTCGACGAACAAATTCACTCCGCTTTGTATAATCCCCGTTCCTTTCATTTGACAACCTTCGCTGTCGACGAGCAGATTCACTCCGCTTTGCATTATCTCCGGCCCTTGCCTTTGGCAACCTTCGCTGTCGACGAATAAATTCATCCCGCTAATTGTTTTTCCGCCCTCTACCCTGCCCCGCTGCTAATCGTTTTTCCGACTAAAAAAATAAGTACGAGATTGAATCACCTCCCCACCTCCTTTTGTATCTAAAAATTCAGTACGAAAACCCTCCCCTTTTGTTGTAGGAAAATATAATAGTAATGAAACCTTCCTTGCTCACAGAAAACCATAACCAAATGAAATTCATGAAAGAACATTAGCAGGTAATTGACTGATGCTCTGCGGGAACAAGTTAATTTTGTTCATAAAAAAAAGAGAGAGAGAGAGACAACGCGCAAACAGAGAAGTTGCTGATGGTGGAGATAAAAAAAACAACAGAAATGAATAATTAAAAACGAAGGAAGATAGTATTGAAACGGTTATGTTTGATAGAATATTACGTAATTGTAACTTGTTTTTCTGGCTTGTCCTGTAAGAAAAGAATGGACAGAGATTTTATTGCGTTGTGATAGATCCTTCGTCTAAAGTTTAACCTACTCCAGCTTTTAGATTTCCTTGCCTTGTGATAGATCCTTGGTCTAAAGTACCACTAACTACTCCAACTCTTAGATTTCCGTGCGTTGTGGAAGATCCATTTCTTAAAGTTTAACCTTCAGGTTGTTGTGGTATAGTGGTGATGGTTACAGAAAATTATACTTGGACCGGTATTGAAACATTTGACTAACGATGACTGATAAATACATATGTAAAGAGAAGAATAAAGACTTTAGTTGTTTGGTTTAGGAATAATGCTGACGCCAGAACGTGGTCCCATGACATAATAGTGCACCGGAACGCGTCCCAGAACAATTGTGAGGCGGAACCGTATACTGTGACAAGATGCAAGGTGAAACTGCATATCATGACATAATTCAGAGGCGGAACAGTATACCGGGACAAGATGCAAGGCGGAACTGAATATCATGACAATTCCGAGGCGGAACCTCGGCCCTGAGCAAAATTGCAGGCCGGAACGTCATCCAAGGACATATTTACGAGGTGGAATGTCAATGTAGCTTCTATTCGTTTGTGAAGCTAGGAAACGCGCTTATTGTGGTATGACATTTGAATCGAAGCATGACTTCCGTTGAGTTACTGCTAACACGAATTGGACTATACTAGGCCGTCTGTTAAATCTTATTGAAATTAATGTGGCATATACTTGTTTATGAAGCTAGGAAATGCATCAATTTTGGTTTGACCTTTGAATTGAAAGAAGACTTCCTTTGAGTTACATCTAACACACATTTGGCCGTCTATTAGGTGATTTTTATATTTCTCATGTTTTTATCATGAATTTGGACTGGAATTACGACCAAATAATTAAGAAACTTGTTTCAATATGACATGAGATCCTGACATGGGAACATAGAGAAATCGAATAGCACTTGCTGTATACATTAAGAAATGCTACAACAGTTTAATATAGATTACCAATGAAACTTTCGGACACAGATGACAAAAGATAAACGGACGACACTTGAACTAAGTTTTTATAGAATCAGCCGAATGTGTCTTGTAATATGAAAGAAGGCAATGACGTTAATATAGCGATATAGCGATAATATACAACTTTACTTATTATAGTACGTGTAATGAAATTTATGAAATATTTTAGAGATGCATCCAGATAAGGACATTACACTGTCAAAGTTTTTGACTACATATATAACAATAATAACTGATAGGAACTTGGAGAAATTACATGCACTTTTGTGGATGAAGGATTGGATTCGTGGTTCTACCTGGCATCTCTAAGGATGAAGACGGGGGAGAAGTGCTTCTAAGTAGAGATTAAATAATGTGCAAACTTTATAGGTAATAACAGACCAATATGAAATCATGATGTTACGAATACCATCCTTAAGAGGAAAAGTGTGGTGAATTTAAATGAAATGACGTAGATAAATGAAATAAAAGGTTTAGAGATGCTAGTTGCGCAG
Source organism: Lepisma saccharinum (assembly GCA_022664845.1). Classification (NCBI taxonomy): domain Eukaryota; kingdom Metazoa; phylum Arthropoda; class Insecta; order Zygentoma; family Lepismatidae; genus Lepisma; species Lepisma saccharinum. Next base: position 6,385 of record JAGDQP010063114.1, read on the forward strand.
AAGTGCTTTAAAACGAGTGTGTTTGCGCACAAAAAATATTGTTTTATAAGGCCTATGATTGTATGTTTTGTTTGAAAGTCAGTGTGAATAGAAGCTTTGTTGATGGTGGTCTTAGTTTGGAAGAAAAGGCAGAGACAGTTTAAGATTGAAAAATCTATCAGGATTTTGATGTGCAGTTTACGTGTATTTAATTGAAGAAGTTAAGTACTTTGAACAGTGTTGTGTCTTGTTGACGATAGAAAACTGTTGATTTATAATGGATCTCTGGGGAGAAGATAGCAGGTCTACTGACAGTTTTTTAAATGCAGTGAACTAAGCGCAACTTTTTGCTGAAACTTTATCAAATAATAAAAAGCGTTCGCAAAGTTCCTCCCTACTTATGAAAAGTGATGTGACCGAAAAACCCTTTAAGTTTTTAGTTATTTTTAGTTTTCTTGAAACGATATTTTAAATACGTTTCAGTTTTTGTGATTACACAGTTGGTTTTGGCAATCCTTTCTTTGTCATAACTCAAAATGATACATTAGACAATCACGACACAAATTATTATTATTAATTGTTTACTGGAACTCGAGTGGTTTTTGTTATCTGTTACTTCGAGTTCACCTTTTGGAATAGTGAATCTGTATGATTCCCATAACTGTTGCACGAAAAATCTAAAAGTCGATACGGGAAATACCAGTTTCACTGATATCGGATGGAGTGGTCGTCCTACCTGTGACCTTTAGTATAGCAACGTTCGGTCAAGTTTTTTCTAAAACAATTTTATTAGATGAAACCAATGCATAGTTGTTCTGCTCAGGTTACGCCTTTTACTATGACTTGTATAACAAGTATTATATCAGAATAACATTCTTCAAATTGGAAATTGTAGTTGTATTTCAAAAGCAAGTTGTGAGATTTTATTTTACATTAGAAACACAGTTTGTAATAAAAGTATTTAATAGAATCAGTTATGAATTTGACACGGCACGGTTTCTATGTAGTATTAACTAGTCAGATTCAATGGTCAGCAACAATTACGGTTCCTGGAGATACATGCTATATGCCATTTTAAATGAAACTTCTTCAGTAGAGTGGTGTCTTAATGTAATATTACCCGAGTTTCCTTTAACATATGATCAAGGAGACATCACTTTAATTAAAAGGAATACCTTTTTTTTCTCTGATGAACTTTTAGAAGATGTCTTCTCGTAATATAAAACATGATACTTTTGTATTTCTATGTTGAAAGTTTTATTTCTGTTTAAAAATAAATGGTAATTCCTCTTTTTTTGCACTTTTCATTACTTTCATAAATATCTTTGTTTCTGTATGCCGAGAAACTGTAATGTTATTTTATTTTTTATCTTTTTGTCTTCATATTCTTATTTAGTAATATAACGTAATACAGGGTGACAAGATTCATTATTACACTTTTCCCGTAAGCTGTGATTCTTATTCTATGAGATAATGATACAGAGAGAATAAATTTTATACGTATTCGTCTCTTTAGATACCAAAATGTTCTTCCAATGTAAAACGAAAACCGTTTTTCATTTTCTTTACTGGAAATCTCAGATTACAAATTATATATAAGATGCATTGTCTTTCAACAATTACTTTTTCTGGGAATGTTTTCCAAGTTTGATTCCAGACATCTCTAAAGGTCAAATGATCAAACTATAATTAGAAATTATCAGTAATTTTATGCTACTAAACAATGACTTAATTACACAGCTTTCCATCTGTTATCCTAATTTCTATATAATCAGAAAACCGTCTTCCTGTTGTTTCCCTGTCAAGCTGTTTCATTTGTTGCAATGCATATGACTTCAAATTCTAACATGTTTTCAAGAGGACATGTATTACAAAACAGGTAAGCAATATGAGACTGACTATAACTATTTCAGTTTTATCATTTCTGTAGGGTAAGGAAAGAAATACTTGGATTGATTGTGAACCATTGGTACAGTGTTCAGCTAGTATTCGGGAGGTCATGAATATAATTGCAGAGGCCAGCACTCATTACTGTTTTTAATACATTTACGCTATGCAAATGTGGGGATGACGCCATCAACATACACCCTGGCCATCAGCTTCCCAAATCCTTTTCCCTCCTCTCCCTTATCCTTGTGTCATCCTTTAATGTCTATAAATGTAAACAAAATTGTACTTCCAATTATTATGTGATTTTGTATTAATACTTGAACTTCCATCATATTAAAACCTGTACCCTTTATTCTGAGACAGGATGAACGTGTCTAAAGTCGCACATTCTGCATTTACCACAAGTAACAATAATTTGTTTTGCAGTGATAGCTGTACAAGGTATTGGACAAACATCGGAAATATCGGTATAATGTTTCCACCTACAAATACGAAATATTTTAATATTATATTCAAGCATAATAACGACGATGGAAGATCTCTCTATTAAAAAGAAATTACCATACGATATCAACACAATCGAATTTAAGATGCCACAGCGTATCTGAAAAATGTATTTGCATTTGCGATACGAATCTTTCCATTTCCATTATTTTTTTAGATTGCAATGATGGTTTTCTGGCATTTCCCATTCAAGTCTGGATGTGTATGTCAAGTGTGAAGATGTCTGTAATATTATCGAAAAGGTCTTTGTATATCAGTTTTGTTTTATTAAATGCTGACGTTACTTTTAGAGTCCATACTACGCAGTCGCATACTACACTTTAATTTTAAAATACGATAAACTATTCCATAACCAAATAAAAGTATGTTCTCAAGCCTTCTAACTATAATGCACAACAGGTACAAATGTGAAATTTCAAATCAAGCCAATTTCCTTCCTTAGTGGTTGTTTTATTTATCTCTGTTCCACCTTCTATTCATTAAAATACATCAACAAACTGGTGTACAGCATTGCACGTAGTATAAAACGTATTGTCAGTTTGATTCCCGCATATAACTATCCTAATATAAAGGTTATAAATACATAAAATATTTGTACCAAAATTTAAAAATTTGATATACCAGCCTGAGCTTAAAAGCTATAAACAATATTCAAAATTAAAACAGTATTATAAATTGTACATGCCTCTTCATAATTCTGAAGGGACGTAAATTAAAACACGTAACTTTTTCACATTACTATTCCTTTAAAACAACAAAACCATCACTACACTATATGTATACATTACTTAGGTTTCCATAAAAAAGTTATTTTCCACTACATTTATGTGTCGTTTCAAGTTCAAGTAGTGCTTTTTTCCTACAAGATTTTCTGTCTTGTCTAATTTTCGTTTCTAGTTTCACAGTTTATTTATTTTGTTTCTACAGTACTAATCAATACACTGTCACTGCACAAAATTACACAGTTCACATAATATAATGTTATACATTTTCATTCATAAGTTTTTTTACTTTTGATTGCAGGATTTCATGCACATTGTCCAAATGGTTGTTTACCAGTTTCTCCAAGCACCGATGAAAGTCAATAAAGTTAATTCTGGTATAATAATGCAATTTATTAAACAGTTCATAAAGCGCGTGAACAGAATCTGGACTCGTTAGTATGTGCAGCACATATTCGTTGTTCTCAAATTGTCCAGCAGTACACCCGGGTTTTTCTTCCTCAAACATGTAGTAGCACCAAATACACGGAAGATTGTTTTCAGTGTCAAAGTCCGTTAGCATTTCTAAACATTCAAAAACTACAAAGTAGTGCCTGACATGGTTCTTCTTTTGTAATCACTTCAGCTTAAAGTGGCCCCTCCGTGGTTTCTAGTCCCGGCGTCGGGAAGTGGCGCCCCCATCGCTCAGTCAGTTTTACTGGCTGCAATCAGCCCTGGCAGCTGCCAACATCGTTGCTGCCTATGGGAAGTCCAACAGCAGGGCCAGAGTGCCTCTGTTGAGCATTTTTACTTCTCACTAGCCTAGGGGATTGGCGATCTCATCGCAGGTCTATGGACCGCAACGTGATGACACCATCACATAGCCCGAGCCGCAGACCATCGCTGCTCGTATACGGCGTAGTAAATTGGCGACCCCATCGTCCGGCCGGCTTCTGCTGGTTGCAGTCAGCCAACAACGACGTAGGGAATTGGCGACCCCATCGTCCAGCTGGCTTCTGCTGGCTGCAATCAGCCCTCGCAGCTAAACACCTACGCTGCTTGAAAGGAGGACCAGCAGAGAGGAGTTACATTCACATCTCATTTTCATCCACAGATGATCATCATTTCATCTCCTCTTGTGCTGTGAGTTGCGCCTCCGTGCAATGACCACGGATGTGACAGGATGTACTTGCATTGACGATGGCCCCTGGGCCCAGGGGATACGGGGTGGAACCATTGGATAGCGCCTAGTTCTTAACTGCAGATTCTTGGATGGTCTAGCTCGTTGAGACTGGGAAGTGCGCCATTGGGGAGCTCTTCGGACCTTTGGTCTCGCCAACACTGGGGGGAGTGGGTGTCCCAAGTATCCATCAGTCGGGAGTACAAGTGATTTCGACGCCAAGTCATTGTACTTCGCCTCGGTTTCCAGCTTGCTGACAAGGGTGATGAGGGTAGTACCCGGCAGCCTCGTTGGCTCCTCAGAACGAAGACGGAGAAGTGTGGGCATTTACGGCTAACATTCATCATGACTCCACCACATCCTAACAAGTCGCCTTCGCGAACAGAAAGGGAGAAGAAGACAAAGAGACACAATGAAGAGAAAGTCACTGAAGATAATAGAAGGAAGGCGCATATAGTTACCGAAATTACCAGTGACACCGCAGAGAAAGTCGAAGTAGAGGAACAGACAAGTATCGTACCGACTATCACACGATATCTCGTTATTAAAGTAATGAATGAAGCAGAGAATCCAGGTGGTTTGAAGGGGTTATCCCCTTTCATTATACAAAAACAACTGCATTGTCGCCGGCGAACTTAAACATGTTAAAATCCTTCGCAACGGCACCTTGCTCGTGGAGACATCCACTAACAAACAGTCCACTAATCTCTTGAAAATGAAGACCCTAGGACAATTCGAGGTTCAAGTTGAACCGCATCGTCAACTTAATTATAGTCAGGGCGTAATATCTTGTTGGGACTTGGCAAGATGTCCCTGAAGAAGAGATTAAGGATGAACTTGCCAGCCAAGGTGTTGTGAATGTTAGGCGCATTAAAACTAGAAAGAGTGGAGAACTGCAACCCACGAGTTCGTTAATTTTGACGTTTGCCATGCCACAGCTCCCCAAGGACGTGAAGGCAGCATTCTATTGCTTACCTGTCCGTCCGTATATACAGAGTCCGCACCGCTGTTTTAAATGTCAGCACTATGGACACACCAGCACGTCGTGTAAGGTGACCTCTGCTGTATGTGCAATATGCGGTACCAGTAGCCATGGTGCGGATCCTTGTAAGTCACTGAAACCTCAGTGTGTT
>JAGDQP010063117.1:0-11771 GCA_022664845.1 Lepisma saccharinum
AGTTCCTTGGTGACAGCATGTAACAGGAACAAAGGAACTTGGCGCGATTTGGCAAGGTTCATGATCCTCAAACTATAAGGATGGTGGGGATCCTAAGACCCAGTACGTCCACCGCCACCAACCCTAAGGCTGTTGCCAGCTCGCGCCAAGTTCCTTTGTTCCTGTTACATGCTGTCACCAAGGAACTTGGCTCATCCGTCTCCCATTTTACATCTTTTTATGGCTAAATAACTTGGCTCCACTTTTTGCACCTCTGGTGATTTTGTTCGGATATTTATTTACTCGAACATAATCTCCGGGTTGAAATTTACATTTTAACTAGATGGTCTTTTGCTGACCGTATAGTATCTGTCAGATTTTATTAAGATTTGAATATTCACTTCTATGGGTGCATACTGAATTGAAGAATTTGCCCTATGTGGCAAATCATCAATTTTTCAGGAAGGCCAAAAAACCGGTTTCTGTAGTACAGTCTTGAATACAATTTACGTACTTTAAAGTTGTTATATCTCAAAAAGTAGAAGTTATTTTCACACGAAATTTTTCTACAGTATGCAGAGTACACAGAACTATAAACTGGTGCAAAAACATGAAAAGTTAAAAAATGCCACATAGGGGTTATTGTAGTTCTGACGACGATATAGAGTATGATTATAACTTTTATATCTTATAAATATGAATATCACGAAAAGTATCTTTTACAGTAAAGTATTTATATTTTTACTGTACCAATAAAACGTTCGACTAAAGCAGCTTTCATTTCTGAATGTACAGCGTAATGATTAACTTGATATTTTTGAAAAACACGTTTTTCATAATAATTATAAAATTCAGTTCGTAAATGTGCTTAACAATGTAGTAGAGGTAATTTATTTTTACTTAATATTGATTCTACTCATTTTGCTTTTGCAGAACCCGTTTAATTTTAACATCAATACAATTTGCATATCGACTGAAAGCATCAATGGCACATAAAATATATTTATATCCATCATTATACTTTGAAACTTATGCACGTCTTCTAAATCCATTTGTACTAATTCATTAGGAGCATTAATATGATATTTTTACGACGATAATTTTTACGGGTGTATATTTATTTTCAGAGCATCAGGGTTGCGAAACAATTAAATTGAAATGTTAAAGTTGGAGAAACGTTCGGGAAGTCTTTGGACAGCGGTGTCGTTCAACCAGGCTGAAACCAAAGATTTTCTCCAGGCTTTTCAGTTTTGGGACGTCCAAAATTAAAATCCAATTGCCCTGCATTAGAATGCAAAATGTTTCATTAAAAAATTTAAAGTTGGAGGTGCAATCGGGTACTGCAAACAGTGGTGTCAGCCATACAGGCTGAAGCAAAGGTATTGTTTCAGAATATCCGTTTAAGAGGGCGTAATGTTTTATTCGGAGATACGTTTCAAGGTGACAACAGAATGTTAATGTAAATGTAATATTTCTCCATGGCGTGATGTTAAAATCTTCACCACGGTCCTAATTCCATACCAAAATGTCAACTGTTGAGAATTTTTAAAGACCTGCATTAATGTGCAAGCTAGATCAGGTTCCAGTTGGACTTTTAGTTTCAATGGATGTAAACTTAAATTTTGGGGGGTGCTCCTAATGAGTCAGAATGTGGAAAATGTAGCCGAAAATGAACAACGCTTATATTTAGGAATTTTTAACTAGTAGGTTCGCTATAGTAATGTTGGGACTATAAAATTCAGCTCGTAGAAACCGTCGAGCATATCTAATGACGTTTGTATTTAATGTCAAACGTAGCACTCATGTATGGGCGACCCATCGGGCTAGTCCGGCGGAAGACGTGGTCCGTTGTTGCCGTGAAGTATCTTTGTGTTGTGCAAATGAATGCAGGGAATTTGAAATCTAGTCTGCTTCAGAAGGCATGTACTTAATTAAAAATGGCAAATTAAGTTTTTACTGATATACTAAGAATTATTTTTTCAGTAAACGTTCATAGCGAAAAATAAATAACATTATCATAAGATATAGTTAAATATAGAGATAAGTTACGTATTCCACCGCATTCTGTTAAATTTCACGAATCAGCCTTGAAACAACAAGCCAATACTCCGGCAATGACCCACATTTGAAGTGGAAGCTACAATAGTTAGTTATTAAACGATGTATATATATATATATATATATATATATATATATATATATATATAGTGCAAGACAGAACAAAGCACAGGGGAAAGCAGGAATGTAAGCAGATGGGGTAGTTGGGTAAGGACACTCTCCCCAAAATTGATAATTTTTGAGAAATAAGTATCATTTTTTGGCAGAATTTTAGGCATTTTACGTAAAAGAATCAAACCCAGACAGACTTCGGTTCCCCAAAAATCAACTTCTTGGTGTCTGACTGAGAGGAAGATAATGTTCTCTCTCTTCAAGGGTTTGGCGCATACCTTAGACAGGCGTTGCTGAGATATACTGTCCTATGTTATTTGAATTAAATGTTCGTTTTATTCCAGGTTACCATTTGAAACTGATACTTTTTACAACATTTTGTACAGTGATAATGTTTATTGATATATTTTAATAAATAAGTGTAATTGCAAAAAAATGTTTTTGCAATAAAATAAAACATTATGAATACAGACATTATAAATAATAAAGGAATACATAAGCAGTGTGCGAATTAGCAGGAGGATGAGGAGTAATCCGCCCTGTAAATCTGCATGTAGATATATGTATAATATCAGAAGTTGACGAGATTCCAGATTACGATACAGACTACGATAGCAATGACAAAAATGATTCGGATGGAGATTCGGGTGAAGATCTCGCCTTTGATTCATAAGCGGTTGAGAGTGACGAATCAGCTGTCCATAAAAATGAGAGAGGTTAAAAAAAGAACCATTACGTGAAAACCTTTTATAAATTTAATCGGGTTCCTTTTCTATATTATTTGTGACCTGCTTTGTATAATAAAGCCTATGTGCATTTTCCAGTTCTGATGTAACATTTGTAATTATCACGGGCAAAATCCCTAGTATACCATTTTTTTATTATTATTTTTCTGTTTGGATCCAACACATTGGGTCGGATTTTTGATGCTCAATTCATAATTAACACGGTCGAGCACCCTAATATACCGATTTTTGCTTAGTTAATCCTATTTATTTTTCTGATTTTGTCCGCGATTTTGAATTTTCAATTTTAATGTCAAATTCGTAATTAGCACGGCCAGAAACCCTTATATACGGATTTTTTTAACATTGACCGAGATTTTGAACTTTGGCCACGTTTTCGACATTCTAATCCACTGCGATGCGGCAGAAAAAGTAAGTTGGTCATAAATAAAATTATGATACACTTCCTTAAATCAGTTGTTAAGCGGTGATTTTCCCAGATTTGATTTCAGAGGGACACAAACGAAAAATTCGGAGGTCATAGTTTCTAATTGTAAAATAATTAAAGTTGGAGGTGCGATCGTAGAGTGAAACCCACCCGACAGCTGAATGTCGGAATGAACGTTATATTTTAGCATTTTCTAATATTAGAGAATGATCTACTGCTATCTCAATTCTTAAATTATATGGTCCTAAGTTTGATACCAACGGAGAAGAAATTAAGAGTTACCTTAATCGAAATGCACTTTCTACTTTCCAGATATACCATAAATAAATAAATATTTTTATAAGACACTTGAGGGGGCAGCGGTGCAAAGTTTGTGGTAAGCCAGGACTAATTGAACAACTTAGTTCGGATCTCCTCTTAACAAAAGCTGTAGCTCATGAAAAGCTGTTCAATACATTATGTTTATTCTTTCACCATTCTAACTGTCCAGGCTATCCTTTTTAAGCAAAGTTAGCTGATAGAATTTTTAAAAAATCTATTGTAATCGGGATAACACCTTACACGAGGGGCAATCTGGAAGAATAACTTTTATGTCCCAATAATTCAATACATTATAATGTACACACTTGCTAGTTCATTTAACGCTGTTGGAAGTACTCGCAGCTATTAGGTATATGCTAATAATATTCCTTTCAAACCAAACATGCTCGGACCCGCCGGGGCTTTCCTTGGAATTCCTCTAAAAATTTTACTTTTCAGGGCATTATACAGAATTAGGCGGTAACATTTAAAAAAGCGAAGCCTGAGTTAAAGATCCCTATTATAATGTTTCCCCTTTAATATATTCATAGAATATTCACTACGTAGTCTGCTATCAGTAAGATTTGCCTTCATTCAAATCGACAAGAATTAGGTAAACCTCCTTGGCAGTCATCTTAACTGAGCATACACTTGTTAAAATAATAAGTAGAATTTACACCTTCCCAGTCTACACTAATAAAATGTAAAGAATTACATAATTGCAGCATAAGTTTCAGAGCCCCTTCAATATAGAACCCTGCTGCCGAAAGTATAAGAAAACTGGAATTAAACAACCAAACCCTACCTATTTATACAGGGTTCCTACCGGTCAGGGAAGTCAGGAAAAACTCAGGGAAAATTGTGTAGGTCAGGGAAACTCAGGGAAAATTACAGAAAATCAGGGAAAGTCAGCGAAAGTTTATAAAATATATTTTGTCTAACATTAATTCTACACCAATTTCACCTTAACCATTATAGTTGTACTAAGTAGCTATTTTGTTTTTATTGCTGTTTATTTTTCTTATGAAATGCTTTGTTTTTGTTTAAGGTTATATTGTTAGTGGCATGATTATTCATCATGAGTGATAAAAAAACCTTTTTCAATTTTCAGTGGTTGGCTCCTGAATTTTCTCCATGGCTTTCTGAACTGAAGTGTGACAGACAGAAAGCTTGGTGCAAAGTGTGTAAGAAAACTATTAATCTCAGTAATATGGGAAGACGTGCCATCACATCTCATTCCAAGGGACCAGTGCACTCCAGGAATTTAGCAGCATGGGTATCAAGACATTTTTTGGACCAAAAATTGTACAGCCTGGTGGCGTTGTAGCCAGTAAGTCAAATGTAAATGCTGTACAGCCTGCTGATATTGCAGTCAATCAGTCTGTTGTGAGTGCTGTGGTTCCAGCAAACCACTCTACTGTGAGTGTAATTAAGACCACAGAAGCATCACTGTCTACAAGTGTCCCAGGAAGAGGAAGGAATGAAAACGAACGTGGTGATATTGGAAAATTTGTTAGAAAAGAAGATGTGACAAAAGCAGAGATTCTGTGGTGTCTTCATGTTGTGTCAAAGAGCTTGTCATACAATTCCTGTTCAAGTATTTAAATTAATGTTTCCAGACAGTAATATTGCAGGTAGTATGTTAATGTCAAGTGATCTTATTATGTGTCATTTGGTTCGGCACAGTTTTTTGAGAGCCAGTTGATCGATCGGTTGAAAGTTTGTAATAAGTATGTCATTTGCTTCGATGAAGCTCTCAACAAGGTAGTTCAGAGGGCACAAATGGATTTGCTTGTTAGGTATTGGGACAATGAAAAAAATCAGGTTGTTTGTAGTTATTTGGGTAGTGTATTTATGAGACAGTGTACTGCAGAAGAAATTCTTGAAAGTTTCCTGATAGGAATCAGTGCTTTGCAGCTAGAAAATGTTTTACAGGAGTCCATGTGGATGGGTCCAATGTAAATTTGAAGTTTTTTCAAGAACTACAGGAGCACTTTCGGTCACTAGATACAGCTTCTCGACATAGGTACATGTGGACTTCATGTTGTACATGGGTCCCGGAGAACTGGGTTAAATGCAGTCAAATGGGATGTGTACACAGTGTTACGACACTTGTATTTCTTGTTTATAGATTCTCCTGTTCGACGCGTAGCATTTACTCACATAACAGGTAGCGGAACATTTCCTTTAAAGTTCTGTGCCGTAAGGTGGTTAGAGAATTCCCTTGTTTGGAAAGGGCACTAACTGTTTGGGATAAAGTTGTTCTTTTCCTGGAAAGGTCTACATCCCTGGACAGCAAACCAGCCAGAAGTCTCAGAAAAGCAGCAAAAGATAGGTTTTTGAAAAGTAAATTTGCTTTTCTCAAAACATTGTGCGAAGAATGTCAAAATTTACTGTGCCATTTCCAGACGTCGAAGCCAATGGTGACATTTCTGTATGAAGAACTAGAACAGATTCTGAAATACTTGCTTCATCGCATTGTTAAACCTGATGTATTGGATAGGTTTTCAACCCCAGGCAAGTTGTTAGCCATTGATCTGAGTATTTCTGACAACTTGTTGCCTGCTAGAAAAGTGGATATTGTTTTTTCTGAACAAACAGAATTGAATAAAGTAAATGTATGTGAACGTGAGAAGTTAGAATTCAAGCTACAGTGTAGACATTTACTTGTTGCAATGGTGAATAAGTTTGAAAGAAAGGTGCTACAGTGTAGACATTTACTTGTTGCAATGGTGAATAAGTTGAAAGAAAGGTCACCCCTTAGGTACAAACTATTGAAAAGTCTGTCTTCTCTGAATCCATCCACCATTTTACACGCAGCAATAGTAGGTGAAAAGCAATTTTCTGACTTACTTCAGATCTTGCACACATCAAATCAGATTAGTGACACTGTTGCAGAAAATGCAAAGAAACAATATTCTCTGCTTTGTAGCCAAAGCAAGACAGTTTTCAAGGAAGCTTTTAAAAGCTGTGATACATTCGTGGCGGGGGAAACTAGAATTGAATCCTTTTACAGCCGTTTTTTGTGTGGTAATGCCATGTTCAAGGATCTATGGGAAGTAATTAAGCTTTGCTTAATACTTTCCCATGGTAATGCCAGCGTTGAAAGCGGCTTTCCCGTAAACAAAGCATTCTAATCGAAAACGTGCTTGAGGAGACGATTATTAGACAACGCCAAGTACACGATGCTATCATGGAAGCTGGTGGTGTTCAAGCAGTAAAAATCGGTGCAAAAATGCTGAAATACGTGAGAGGTTCTCATCACAGGTACAGTCAATAACTACAACAGAAAAAAGAAAAATGAAACATTGCTGAGAAGAGGAAAAGAGAGAAGCAGCAGCTTCTCCAAAAAATGAAGAAATTAGAGAATGAGAAAACGCGTATGATAGTAGAAACAGATGTAAAGCAAAGGGAGATTACAACTCAAATTGATGACACCAAAAAGGAAATAAGCAATACTGCACAATCACAGATACTAATTGAAACATATGAGACAAGAAGTCTCATGTGTAGTGTATGTTTCATTGCTAGATGTTTGTAGGTAATCTATTAATTGCAATATGGGAATGGATAAGTAACAATATTAGAATAAATGAATGTATAAGAAGTATCATATCTTAAGAGTAATTGATTGTCAGACGTTTGTGGGTAGATATTAATGATCACAATATGGAACGTTGCTCAAATTTTTATGTGAGGTAAGTGGAATGTACATATGAGCAATTGATTATTATTTGTCTCTATAGAATAAATGTTCTCATATATACCCTGTTATTTATTCCTTATTTATATGTCAACGTCATCCGACACCTGGGTTGAAACGCCGTATCTTAACAAGTGGCGACTGTCATGATAGTCAGGGAATTTCCTGTCAAAGGTCAGGGAAGGTCAGGGAGAAGTCAGAGAAAGAGATTTCTCCAGATCGGTAGGAACCCTGTTATATTAACAGGCTAACTGGTAATGAGACAAATGCTACGTTCAACCTAGGCTTCGGAGTATTCTTTACTTACTTTCTATTGTACTATAAATATTGGAAAGCTAAAGGCCAATAATAAAATTTAATCTGTTTGCCCAAATATATATATGAAAATTTACCAAAGTAGTTTCTATTATCATCTTGGCAGCTTATGGTACTCTCTTATTAGCGCACCCGTATGACCGTCAATGAATATGGGAAGATATAAGGTTTGTCCTGTCTGTACCTCAGTCCCCCTCCCCTGGATCACAACAACTACAAGTCCGCAAGATCTGAAACGATGGGGAGATTTATAACTGACTCTCAAACTGACAGGTCCTCTCTTTTACTTAGTTTTCTCCATTTTCCCCATATATTTCGACAAGGTTTGTTTGCCTCCCTTGATCACAGTAACTACAAGTCACATAGAGATGAAAATACACCGTTGGATTCGTAATGGTCTGAAACAGTGAGGAAACTTATCAGTTTGACTCTAAAAGTGGCAGGTCCTTTTGAATCGCATAGTATTTTCCATTTGTTCTTCTCCTAGATCTCAGTAACTACAAGTCCGAACGGAAGAGCCATACACCGTTGAATTCGTAGTAGTCTCAAAGGATGAAATCACCTATCAAATAAACTCTAAAACTGGCAGGTCCATTTCAATCGCTTAGTATTCCAAATCTGTATTTTTCTTTGACCCCCTAGACCTCAGTAACTACAGTTCTCACAGAGATGAACCATACACCGTTCGATTTGTCATGGTCTCAAACGTTGGGGAAACTTATCAGTTTGACTCTAAAAGTAGAAGGACCTTTTAAATAGCTTAGTATTCTCCATCTCTATGTAGAGTTCATATCCTAAACCGCTGGAGCTAGAAACACCAAATATGGTACGAAGGTACATCATAACTATAAGAAGCATGGAAGTTATGTTGCTTTTTCACCCACCACCTTCGAACATCGATATGTCACCTAAGACGTACCTGGAAGATCAAAAATTGTCCCCATCAGCATCGACGACCTTCTGCCAACGTTCTGGAAGGCCATGGATTCCATCGCAGTAGAACTTGGTGGGCCGTGAAGCAAACAAGGTATCAAGTGCATTTTGCACCTCTACTAGGGATTTGAACTTGCGTCCTGTAAGGTGATTGTCCAAGGAATGGAATAGGTGAAAATCGGACGGTGCAATGTCCGTGAAGTTTGGAGGATGCAATAGTGTTTGCCATCCAAGGCGTAGAATGGTGTCCCGGGTCATTCTAGCCACGTGGGGCTTAGCGTTGTCCTGTAACAGGAGGACCCTTTGCGATTCAAAAGTGCTGGCTCCAGAGTTTTGAGTTTTTCTTGAACACGGCTCAACTGCTGACAGTACACAGTTGCATTGATGCTCTGACCAGCTAATAGCAGTTCCCGATGCACGATGCCGCGAGCAGTTCACCAAACACACAGGAGGACCTTCTGGTGCAGTGCAGGTTTCGGCTGTTTTGGAACCGGTTCATGGGATGCTAACCAATGATGAAGGCGCCGTCGAGCTTCGTACAGGACTCACTTCTCATCACATGTCAACACCCTGTCCAGAAATGGCTCCTTCCTCAGACGAGACAGCAAAGATACACAGGTGTCTGCTCGCGTTGCCTTCTGGCTCGGAGTCAAATCATGTGGGATCCATCGACCCAACTTGCAGAGCTTCCCAAGTTGATGGAGGTGCTGCCGAATGGTTTCTCCACTCACACTGAATTGTAGTCCCAGTTCCTCACATGTCTGGTCACTGTTCGCCTCAATTGCTGCCTGAAGATCTTCATTTAGTACCTGTGTTGGTCTTCCTGCACGTGGTGGGTCTTCGATTGTTTCGTCACCGTCCTTAAACTTGGTAAACCACCGCTGCACTGTCCGCGTAGTCACGACATCCTCACCAAAGGCCTGGCATATGTTCCGCCCTGCTGCAGCTGCGTTTGACCCCAGTTTGAACTCGTACAACATACACGCCCTTATGGCGCTCTGTGGAGATCCCATGTTCACTCTGTCCTTCAGTACGTTCACGGTGTAACTGAACTGCCACAACCAGGTAGTATGTTGGCTATATCCACACCAACAACTGACCTTCGCATGATCTCCATTCACATTCAACTCACGGTGTGAGGGCTAATTGAAGACAGACCTCCACAAAAAGCGACAAAACTTTCTTGGTTCCCTTTATAGTAGATTAAGAAAATATTACAAAATGTTGAAAAAGTTGCCATCTAGGATCCAAAATGGCCTCCAAACTTATTGCTGTATAGAGTGCATAGCCTAAACTGCTGGAGCTAGAAAAACAAAATTTGGTAAGAAGGTACATCATCGCTAGTAGGTTACGAAAATATTACAAATTGTCCCCAAGGCGCCATCATTGATCCAAGATGGCGGACCCTAAAAATCCTTTTTCCACACCGTTTGAACTAGAGACACGAAATTTTGCATAAAGGTATACTATCACAAGTAGTTTAGGAAAGTATTACAACATTTTGCAAAAGTCGGCATCTTTAATTCAAAATGGCAGCCTAAAAGCCGTTTTTCACCCCATTGATATGTTTCCACGAAATTTTCTATGTAGGTGTATGGCCAAGAGTAGGTTACAATAAATGAGACAAACCTTCCCTATTGGGCCGCAGGCCCCAGGGAGTATAAGGGCTAGGGGGCGGAGTACCGCGGAGTGTCTGGTTACAATAAGCACATGAGCTAGTCCATCGACATTTGCCATAAAGCTAAATTACCAAGGTTAGTTTAAGAGAAATATTAAATGATCAAAAAGTCGCCATGCTGAATCCAATATTGCCGACTAAGATTCATACAAAAGGCATAGTTCACCCAAACAAACGTATTTCGACTCACAAGCATATTACGGTTTGGTTTAATGTATTTTCTACCCGCACGATTGTACTTCAGCACCTCCATGTATTGGAGCTATTTTCGGCCGTCATCTTGATAATGAAATTTTCCCTACATCTTCGGTATTTTTTGAGAATATCTCGACCAAATCTGCAAATTACGACTCAGATCATTTTTAATATATTTAAATCGTTTAAATGTATTTAAATGGTTTTCACATATTTTCCGTACCACAGACCTCCATTTGAGAGAACGGATTTTTCCATATATCTTCGACTTTTATGGGAAAATTTCAACCAAACCAACACATTTCTAATCAAAGCAAAGCATCTCAATTGTTTTAATTTATTTTCGGTACCTTTGGCTGTTATCTTGAAAAATATACTCTTCCCTATGTTATCGGTGCTTACTGCACAATTTCCACCAAACCCACATATTTCTACTCCGACCCATGTGCTTGAGTATTTTCATGCATTTTCGGTACCATCGTCTGCTATGTTTAAAAAAATTACTTTTTCCTATACCTTCGGCGTTTATGGAAATATTTCAACCAAATATTTCGACTCAAAGTGATGTACCTCAATTGTTTTAATTTTTTTTCGGTACCTTCGGCAGCCATTTAGAAAAAATAGACATTTCCCTATATCGTCGATGTTCATTGCACAATTTCTACAAAACCAACATTATTCGACTCCGATCCATGTACTTGAATATTTTTCATGCACTTTCCCTACGACCGGTCGCTAACTTGAAAAAAAATGGACTTTTTCCTATTTCTTCGGCATTTATGGGAATATTTCAACCAAACCAACATATTTCGACTCAGATCCATGTACTTGAATGTTTTTCATTTATTTTGTTCAACCGGCTGCCATCTTGAAAAAATACAGTTTTCCCTATATCTTCGTCTTTTATGGGAATATTTGAACCAAACCAACATATTTTGACTCAATGATTTACATTTATTTTCGGTACTTTCGCCCACAATCTAGAAAAAAAATAGACTTTTCTATATCCTTGGGGTTTATTGTCCAATTTCAACCAAACCAACATATTTCGACTCCGATCCATGTAACTGAATATTACGAGTCATGCATTTTCAGTACTACCGGTCAATATCTTGAAACAAATGGACATTTTCCTATATCTTCGGCGTTTATGGGAATATTTCAACCAAACCAACATAATTCGATTCCGATCCATTTACTTTAATGTTTTTCAATCATTTTGGTTCAACTGGCCGCCATCTTGAAAAAAATATACTTTTTCTTGTATCTTCGACGTTTATGGGAATATTTCAACCAAACCAACATATTTCGACTCAATGATTTACA
>JAGDQP010063118.1:0-11770 GCA_022664845.1 Lepisma saccharinum
TACACCTAAATTTTTACAAGTTTCAAACACAGTATGGTAATTGCAAGATAAGAAATTTGACAATAATAAGCTTTAATTTTTATTAAAGTGCTATGAACAGTAAAAACCAATATAGCACTAAGTCTAATGAGTTACATGAAAATACAATATATATATATATATATAATAAATCATAATAATACACAGCCATATTCAATCCACTAGTGGATGAGGCCTCTCCCGGAGGGAGGAGGTGGTCTACTGCTCCCACGCTGACCAGACGTGTTGGGAGAGGAGAGCCGAAGCCCTCAACTATGATCGCTACCTCTTTATTCAGGTAGCTCCCCAATTGGCCTCACGACGCTGGGTGGACGCCGCACAGGCAACACCATCTGGAGTATATATATATATGTCAAGAGTATCCCTTAATCATAAACATTAAAGGAGTCTCTTTTGTCAATTACGAAATTACAGTATGAGTAAAAAAGGAATCTATAAAACTGTTAAAACTTAAACTAGAAATTAATTAATATTAGAAATCGCTTTCTTCCCAAAAACATAAGTAAATTTGCCATAACTCATTGTAACTTCTAATCAGGCGTTTGAGAATGGAAGAATTGCCATAACTCATTGTAACTTCTAACCAGGCTTTTGAGAATGGAAGAGCCTTTAGTAGTAAGATAATGAAATTGCCTTGTGTGACACAAGCATAGATTAAAACTTAAACTTCTTTTAAAATAGGTACTTTGTATTTTATTATTTAAATCTTGCCACTAAAGTTTCGTCAAAGTTTTCTCTCCGTAATCAAGAGTTCCCAAACTAAACGTCTCACACCAGTCTTATAATCATAACTAAAATATAGGAACTTAAATTTATAACATAATAATCTAATAAACATTATTGCACTGATTCTGTTTTGTTCATTGAAGTTCTGCCAAACCAAAGTGCAATATTCTAATTTCGGTCTCACTACAATTCTGTACAATTTAATGTAAGTAATCGTATTCATAAATTCCAGTGATTACAAATGAACCCTATCATTTTCTGCCTTCACTTGCCATACTATCAACATATTTATTAAAATTAAGGCTCGCAGGAAGGATTATACCTAGGTCTTTGATTGTGTTAGCTTTCTCTATCTTTATATTATTAATAATACACTCACTGACATAATATTGCATTTTATTAGTACAACTTACCAATATTGTTTTCAGTATATTTTTATACAAATTTTATTTGTCGTACACCAACAAAACAATCAATGCATTGAGATCTTCTTGTAGGAGTTTAATTATATGCATATAATAATGACGATTTTTTATAATATCACATTAAGATATGAATATGTTAAAGAGTAAAGAGCAAAGGGGGGAATATAATAATAATAATAATAATAATAATAATATCATCTAAAGAAATCTCAGATTCTGCTAAATAAAATTCCAGAATACTAAATATTCTTAGCTACTTTTATCTAAATTGCTAACATTCTTAAACCAGGAGTAACCTTGAATAAGTATGAGAAAATACATATTTAATAGAGCAAGAAGGTTTAATATTGCTTTAGTCTGGTATTTGATAGCTATAGATTCCACATTTTCTGCGAGGTAATTTCGAAGATACACCTTCAGTGAAGACTGATTGGTTTGTTGCAGAGATCCCCTTACGAACGATTGCGAAATACGAAATCGAGAGAGATCTCAAGGGGAGGACGAACGTGGAAGACGGACAAATTACAAGAAAGGACCGGAAAGAAGTAAGGGAGAAGAGAAAATAGGAAAAAGGGAAGTGCAGATGGTGTTAACGGGAGTCTTATTGATCTGACAGAGTGTAACGAAGTTTGTTCAATTAGAGGGGCCAAGAAACACTGTCTTCGCGGAGTGAAGTGAAAAGAGAAGATAGAAAATCTAACGAGCACGCAACAAAGATGTGAAATGATCTGCTCTTCCGAAGAATAAACGAGGTTTCCGCACTAGAAGAAGCTGTAAATACCCTCACTGAATAAACCAGCTCAAATAGGTATAAGATTATATTATGCGTTATACTGAGATTCACAGTAGTTTCAACTTCTGAATCCATTTCAAGTATATATAAAATACTTTCAGGAATTTAACTAAATTTACTCTGTCGAAAATACAAACATTCTAGTCAAACTAAAAAGAAATTTTCTAGAAATGTAAAGAAATAAATACTACGACGCTGGGAATTTGACACTAAAGTCCTTCGTTTTTTTCGAAGAAATCTTTTTTGTTTCCAACTTTCACGTGTCATAAACCATTTTCTACGAAACGTAACCAAAACATAGATCTACAGTAATAACAGAAAACTCTCTTCACACCTCAAAAAGGACACATGAAAAGAAAATCATAAATATGCAGCTCATAGCTGTTTTTACATTAGAACTTAGAGATAAATTCAAGGTAATCTTTTAACATATCTCACATCTCCAGAATTAGTTTTAAACCTGAATTTTGACTGACAAGGAAACTACGTCAGATGATCAGTCGATATTTACGGAAAATATTGTGTTTTTTCACTTGGTTTTATCCTGTAATGTCCGAAAACGAAAGCCTTTTTGAAAATTTTGAATATAAATTTTCAAGAATGTCGATTTGTACCTTTTTTTACAGGATAAAACTTAAGTCCTGAAGATACTTGCAGTAGTAAACAGCTGCGGAAGTCTGATCCGATCTTTGAGTAATGACAATAGAAGGCTGCACTGGTGGTATGAGCATCATGGTGCCCATCATCGATTCAGCTAGAGAATCTGAAATAGGATGGGTGTCATATGATATATCGTTTTAGGCTAGCTTGTTTCCGGAAATTTAAATTTAAAGAGTTTTGTCACGTATGTTTATTTGTTTAGGAGAAAGGAATTCTGAAAGTTGGGATTTTGGATTTCTACATTCGCTCAATTTGGGAGCCATTTGAAAATACTTTTTCCACTCAGTATTAACCTGTAATGCGCGCAATGACTGCCATAAACCCAGCTTTTTTATATTTTCGAACAGAAATTTTGACAAATGTCAATTTATGCATAGTTTTTTGTTATATGAAGAATGTATGACTTAAAATCGTATATACTGCAAAATGTTAATTTTACTCACGCATTCATGTGATTGTAATAAAACTTACAAATTTACAATTTTTAATTTGTAATAATTAGAAACATGAAATTATGAAATTGAAACATTTGAATTCGAAAAAGTGTGGAAGACATTTATACTTTCTATAGTGACACATGCCAGCAGCGGATCCAGAGTACCTGCGCCAAAGTTGAACAAAATCTGTTACGCAGAGTCCACTAGAATTGAAAAAAATAACTCGATTTGTATAACTGCCAAAATAGTCCATTGCGCCGTCCGCATATGTTCTAGAATCTAGAATGCTAAATTACCAAATTTCAGAATCACTAACTTCTAAGTGAATAAACGTAGGCGACAAATATCTTTGTATTTGAAATTCTGGGGACAAGCTAGCCGAAAACGATGTATCAAATGACCCTCTTCACATTTCAAATTCTCGAGCTGAATCCAAGATGATGGTTTTCGATATGATGACCATGAAGATTATACCTAACACCATTCACCTATTGTCGTTGCTCAAAGGTTGGATCAGATTCCCGCAACGGTTTTAACACTGCAAGTGTCTTCAGGACTTATATTTGCCCTGTACAAATAGGCACAAATTGATATTTCTAAAAATTCTTATTCAAAATTCACAAAAAGTTTGGGTCTATTGTTCTTAACATTACAGGTTAAAAATTAAAACAATATTTCCTGTAAATATCGACTGATCAGCTGACGTTATCTTGTAAGTTGCCGTAACCAATTGATATAAATATATTAAAAGAAATTTCTTCCACTACAATGCATCTATCCTAAGACATATTTTTTCACACAAGGTCTAAGTGAAATCAGAAAGACGCGACTCGAATTCGAGAATAGATTTTCGATGACGAGATTCGATAAAATGAGTACAAAAAATAAATAATAATACTGGTAAGCTGACCGTGATTTACATTTAGAGAAGTCACATTTTTGTAATATACATATATATATATATTACGTCCAACGTCCAAGTATGAAGCCCACCGCCAGTCCAGAATAAATTTTGTACATTACATTGCGCATATACTGCATAATAATATTTTGTTCTCCAGTTATTTCTTGTAAATATTTTAATTATGTTTTATATTTTTTCTAGCAATTAAACTATCCAGCTTGTGACCTAATGCAGTAGTCAGTAGTTCTTCGAAGGAATTTGCACTGTTGAGAGAAACGGGTATATCATAAATATAAATCACAATGTTCAAATGTGATTAAAGGTAAAAAATCAGCCCTGCAATCGTACTATAAAAGGACGAACATTTAATTCAAGATAGAAACAAGTAACGCCATTTGGAAAAGTGAAATGATTGTCCTCCCATAAGAGTTATATCAGAACAACTTCTATTCAACCACGAGAATTCATAATTAATAGGACTCCGAACAAACAGGAAACGACTGTAAATAATAAAGAACTATTTATGAATCGTGCTCCTACAAGGCTAGAACAAGGACAGTTTCGACCTTAAATTGGACAAACAAGATTCCTTCTCACCTGGAGGTTACAACAATATATTAGATGAAAAAAAAATCAGACTTCCTCTTCTTTTATCAGCACGAAAGCATTTCTAGAACGTAACTACCAATGTTTATAATTCTTAATTAATGTAAATCTTCTCAGAGACAAGCCTTTAGAAATATTTTATGGTCAAACAAGCATTAAGAAATATGTGTAACATCCGGAACACGTGTCCACTAGGACACAAATAAAATAATTCACATTCCTTCTCACTCCTATTTTGACCTAAGACTTTTTGTAAATCCGGTTCCCAAACTCTCCTTTCTTGGTTTTTCAAAATAACTCTTCTTGTCATCTATGGGAACTCAAGGATTTTCAGGTTTACAGTAAGAATGACCTACACCCCATCTACCATTAACATCTATAGCCCGTGTTGAGAAAGACACGAAAATTCAATACAAACTGACAGAAGTTAGTCTCAGAGAGCCAGTCTTGGTTTTACCATCAACCCAGCAACATCAAAACGAACAGTTTAGTTTACCTATAACTCATGTGTATAAAAGTGAACTTAGTATTCTTTATTTAGTGTGTTACAGCTCCAATCTGACGTACTTGTACTCATCTTTATTTTCTGTAACTACTTTTGCTGTACGTTACTCGAACGCTAACTTGAATAAATCAAATATTATAATAATTGAAG
This sequence comes from Lepisma saccharinum, assembly GCA_022664845.1. NCBI lineage: Eukaryota > Metazoa > Arthropoda > Insecta > Zygentoma > Lepismatidae > Lepisma > Lepisma saccharinum. Next base: position 5,246 of record JAGDQP010063118.1, read on the forward strand.
ATTTTGTTTTACGAATAAGAAACTCATGTTACCAGACCACAAATTCTTCGGTATCTGGTGCGGCCACGTCTTAAACATACAACATTCTGAATCTCCGTGACAAAGAGATCTGTCTCCAGCTCTTTGGGCCATGTTCTGACGTTGTTTTGCACCTCATAGTCATCGTCGAACTTTATCCCAGTGAAATGTTTCTTTACGTGAATAGTTTACTTACTTATTCTATGGCTTACGGAACTCGCCCAGTAACAAACGTTCGCCTTATGATTCTAGGATGAGCAAGATCAAGCAAGTTTTCATCAAAAACACCTACTTCTGGAAGATCCCTTCTAATATTATTCTCCAAATGTGAATAAAGAGTTGAAAATTGTTTCGTGCGAGGTCCGGATTGTATGACAGATTGTTCAAAACATCCCATTTGAATGTTTTCAGGAATGCAATGATAATTGTAATTGTAATAATGATAAATCGAGGAACACTTTTTATTATTCCTCCCGTACTTCACACATTTTATAACGTTAATTTTAATCGATTGAAAAAAACGAATTCATCTTAGAAACTTTCACAAGAAGCCCTACGGTACTTTGTCTATTTGAAGCTATCAATGGTGAAGTTTGAAAACGAGATAATAAAACAAATTTATGGAGAAGTTGAAAGAAAATGATTGAAATTCGGTCAGACACATGCAAGGACTAACAAACAGTTGGTTTATTTAAAGAAAAGTTTGCTTGATACAGCAGAAGTAATAAGATACGGTGAAGAGAAAACGAAATAAAAAAGAATGGCTTACAAAGAAAATTCAAAAAATGAGAGAAAAAAGTGGAATCGAATATGTACAGAAGCCAAAAATATATACAGCAAGCTAAATAATAAACTCCAAAGAGAAACAAACAAAACCAGAGAACATGGGTAAGACGAAAGTGAAGTGTAATGGAGGACTTTGAAAGAACAAGAAGACAAGATCTCATGTACAAGAAAACAAAAATGGTTTACTTAGGAAGAAATGGAAGCAAATCTGTGATCGTTGGAGGACAAGAATGGTAATCTTATTAACGATAGGAAATGAATATTTGATAGGTAGAAAAAATACAAAATGCCTGTGGGAAAGTCCGAACGACCACACAGAGTAGACATAGAAGAAGAAGTAAGTGATAAAGAATACTCAAAGAAAAAATAAGGATATTAAATATTGCGATCTTGCGAAGAGGAAAATATTAAATGTTGCAATCTTGCAATGCAATGTATGGCTTAGGAGGATGACCAAACCATTCTTTACAAAAAAAGGAATGATTCGTTCGAAAAAAAAAAGAAAGATGCAAGAAGATGTGAAGATTAATGAACCATTAGCCTAGTCTACAAAAGAATAGCAAAATGAGATTGTATGCCATCGAAAGATGGACATGTGGGTGAATGAAAATATCAGCTCAACAGAAGATGCCCATTGCGTAATTAGGAAATGCTGAAGACAATATAATTATGAGAAACGATGAACGCTGGAAATAATAAATAAGAGAAAAAGAAATTGATCAGGGCTTTGGCTGTGCAGAAATTTTGTACTAAAGAACGTCATTGAATACATAGTTGAGGAAAAGATAGGAAGAGAAAGAAGGTGAATTGAACTATGATAAAAATATTTAGGAAGCTAGATCTTACCTTAAGGCAAAAAAATAAATAAATAATAAAAAGAAATACCACTAAATAGAAAAGAGACAATAAAAATTTCCAGCAAGGTGAGATACTTCTAAGTAAGTCATATGCAACTTATGCAGTATTAAATGTATGTTACTCAAGCAGCACAAAGATAATGGGCCGATATCGAGCCTATACTGGGTCAATAATGCGGATACCGATTATGGTTGGACGTTATGACTAAACACCGATCTATATAGGCTTGGCACGATATTTCGACATTCTAAGCTATTCCTGAAACATGAGAAACGTGTTATACTTCATCGAGAAAACGTGCAAAAAAAACAACAACAACAAAAAAACAACATTAAATTAAGATTAGATAAATCTTACTGTTTAAAGATGTCCTTGCGCGGTACAGAATTGGCAATGGTTTATATCGTTCTGAATAACGTTGTGTGTGTTCTAGAATGCCATGTGTTATACAAAAATAACAATTTTAAAGCTTCTGTATGCTCCCTGCTTAAAGTCATTCGGTGTTGCAAAGACTGCCAGTATCATCACATTCCATGTCTGAATCGTGAGTTAATGAAATGCATAAACCACTATTATTATTCATGGATGGATTCGTAGCAGCGTGGATATAACGGACAGCAAATCACAAGATTGCACGTTTAAATTCGGTGGCAGACAAGTGAGCAAATATTCAACTATACATGAAAACGAGAAAAATAAGACGCGTAATAAAAGACATACTTTTAAACAAGATCACAATTAAAAAAATAAAAATAAAACTACTACAGAAATATACGTAATTCAATTTATTATTGAACGGTTTTATTGAACTTGACAATTCTGTCAGTTTGTGAGGTTCAAATCTTGTAACTCAATTTTAACCCACTTGCACTACTCAACCGATTTGAAACTTAATAGGGGTACGTAGTTTTGATGACAATACAAGTTTATAAACTCACCCCTCACCCTCTACTCAATTCACACTCCCTAGGAGGTAAAAGAATTTCACCCCCTTCAGTTTTATCCTACTTCCACTAACCTAATCGACTTCAAACTCTGCATGCGCACGCGCTACTGACCACATTGTAAAATTTTGGAAAATTCGCCCCTCACCTCAACTTCATGTAACAATTTTATATAGATTCACTCTTCTGTCAGTTCGGTTCGTTCAAATCTTGTAATTCCATTTAGCCCACTTGCACTACTTAAATCCACTTTAAACTTAATAGGCTTAGGGCAGTAGGGTGTAGTTCCAATGACAATACATTTTTTTTGAGAACCCATCCCTCACATCGTACCCACTTTCATTACTTCAGTCGACTTGAAGCTTTGCAGGCGTTACGTAGTTCTGACATTACAAAATTTTTGAAAACTCACTCATCCCCATTCAATCTACAGCCTGGAGGTATACAAAAATGTCATCTCCTTCAATTTTAACACTCTTCTACCACTCCAATGAATCTAAAAGTTTCCAGGCATACGTACATCTATTGATGTAACAACATTCTGGAAAACTAAACCCTCATCTCTCTCTTTACTTGAAGGCTGCATCTATTGTTCCTAAAGAAATACTTAAAAAAAAACCGAGAATAAAATATATAAAAAGTTCTAAGTGAAACTATATTCTAAGTTCACTGAAAAATAAATAATTTTTCTTCCATGTGATTTTCAATAAAATCATGGGGCGTCTATAAATTAATTAATTAAGTGAATAATTTATTTCAGTTTCAAATAAAACTTAACTATAGGGGTTGTATCCCATGAATGTGAATCATTGAAGTTGTATTTACCACCATAATTGTATGATTCTGAGCTCTTTAGATTTAGTAACCAATATGACAGCTGAATTGTTAACAAACAATAATTCATCTAACGCTCTGCATAATGTTATCCCAGTGCTGGCATTATTTTACTACATCCTGAATATTTCAATCATGCGTTCAAACTCTGTAACTATTCTATTTACAATTGATTTGAAATTAAAAAAAAATATTAGTTTAATTAATAAATTCACCGAGCCGCTGTTGTAGCTCAGTGGTAGAGCGTTGGCGTAGCGTGCGGGACGTCATGGGTTCGATCCCAGCGGCCGTCCATCCTGACTGAGTTTTTTCCAGGGATTTTTCTCAGTCACACCAGGTAAATAAGGGTGAGGCACCTTCAACATAGGCCCTAGCCCACACCTTCCCGAATCCTTTTCCCCCCTCTATCCCGGTCTTGATGTCTAAAGGCCTTAAATAAACTTCAATGAATTAATTTATAGACGCCCCACTATCTTATTGAAAGCCACTTGTAAGAAAATTATTTTTTATATTTCAATGCACTTATAAAAACGTTTCACTTAAAACACATGTTTATTTTGTTAAAACAGTAAATTCCTCTCAGGGATCAATATCGTTACCGATCGGCAGCAATATCGCCATATCGGCAAAAGTGTTTATCATTCGATATTGACCGATGCTGGATAGTAACATCATTCGAAATCGCAAATTGTCCATTACTGATATTGGCCGATACTGATGTCTAGGACTAGGATAAGCATGATTTAGCATATTTCTTTCTACAAAACCAATGAGTTGCTAAAGTGAAAAGAAACTCATTTCATGAATGAAGTAATTGAATAAATGTAATTTGTTAGAGTATATTTGTGCATAATCGGCAATTTTCTCCTGATAGAGCATATTCTAGTGATTTTCGGTCATATCGAACATTTTTTTTTTATCCGAAGTTGATTTCCTTTCTTCCTCCGAATTTATTAGAAGTGTGTTCTTTTATTTTTTTGTTATTTTTGTTTGTTTGGTGAAAACTAAAATTTCCTTCCTCTAAGGCCAAGAACTGATGTCGCAAGATGAAATTGCAGGTAAAGTGTGATATATCATAGCAAATGTTGGTTTACCACCTGCAGTTATAACTTCTGTGGAACAGTCAGGATTGCTACTAACGAAGCAGATAGAACTGGTAAATCAAACAGTCAGTAAAATTAATAGTGTTTGTGGTGAAGTGGAACAAGTAATGTCAAAGAAAATGTACATGGTTTTGGACAAAAACAGTGGATAACAATGTGTCCTATTACAAATGTTTTGTCTGGAGAAAATTTCTGTACTAATAAACCATGTTTGATGCAGTAGGTACAATTAGAAGAGCATGTGAAAATATTCTAACATATGGATATTTTGAATAAAACTTACGTTACTTGAATATCCTTAAATTTTGCTTTCTTGTCTTCTACTCTTACCAATTCTAATTTTACTCTTTTGCTCCTTCAAAGTACAACTCATAAAATCTTTGTTTCTTACAGCGTATTTTTGATATTATAGAGCATAATTATGGATTTTTAGGTCATAAATGCATATTTTATTCTGCATATTTTGGCTTTTTAAAACAACAATCCTAGCCCTACTGATGTGATACTAGGGTAGTTTCCCAAAAGTTTTCTCTGCTCTATAGTGCGAGTTTTAGTATAATTTTAAGATTTTCTTTCGTAATTTTATTCCTGTATTTTGTTCTTCACGAAATGAAGAACTGAAGCTTTAATCGCACTTCTCCGTTGTTGTGCAAACTTCTCAGTATAAGAATAGCAGTAGTAGCAAACCTTTTAGAATTTTGAATATGGTTATACATTATATCAATGTTACACTTGTTGAAGAGCGTCTTCATTCATTCATCTAGTCCTGTTGTATTAAAACAAACTGAATGTTATTCTAGTTTATGTTGGATGTTTCTCTAAATGCAGCTATTGCTGTTATTGATAATGCAAATATTTAGCCATCCTGGAGATTGTCATGGCCATCGTGAGAGTGTTTCGTCGTTGCGGTTTAGAAACTCGGAAATTATTAGTTACATGAAGCAGTTGAGAAGAATTACAGGATTATTTTTTTCATTGCGTATTTTCGTGATGTAAGAAAGAAAACTAACGCAAATTTTTATAGATACCTTTGCCCTCTCTTTCTTAGGGACATTTTCTCTCTGAAGGTTAAACTGTGAGGTCTGACAACTAATGAAAGTTAAAATGAATGAACGGAAACATCCTCTCTCCTTCCTATGCAGGAAACGTTGCGTGAGTAAGGTTATCACGTTGTTTTTGACATTTGCATGGGAAATATCTGATGATATTTCGAACAGAAATAACTATATGACGAATGAGGGAGCCGCATGTGTTATACTTGAGCGTTATTTTCTGTTTCGGTTGAATGAAATGTCTGAACTACACAAAACACGCTTTCTGCATGACTCAGATTAAAGCAATCGATATTACCGCAATTATTTATTAGTCGAAAAGGATGAAGAAATATTTTGTTCACCTTCCATACAAGGATGTGGAGGGGGAGGGTGAATATTCTTTTGTCGCGGTTTTTTTTATTGCATGCTGTCACACCCCACTGAATTTAGTTATAGATGTCCTTATGGGTGGCTTTGTATTTCTTGCGCATATGTTTTAAAAGGATGGTGTTTCGTTATTTCTCTTTTTAAAATGTACACTATTTATTAGCTTTAGGTATCTATGGCTCAGGCCGATTGTAATTTTTTAAAGAATTAGTTTAAATGCACTGGTGCATCGGTAACAGTTTCTCTGTCTGGTCTTTACCAAAGCGATGCTCAGGCAGATCTCACAGTTCATGATAATGAAAACCGAAATACTCTAGGGATCATGTAATACAAAATACTGCTAATTACGAACACCTAAGATTAGAATAAATGTTAACCTATTTTCAAAGTAAAATGAACATCTGTCTTAAATATATATTTGATAGGGGGCTAAACTGCGTTAAATTTAAGAAGGCACATGCCATTTTCAGGTAAGCAAGTATATATGTATTCTTGTACTCTCAAGATGGAAATATTATAGACAGAATAATTATAGTTTTGAGAAATGCTACAATTTATTAC
>JAGDQP010063119.1:0-11770 GCA_022664845.1 Lepisma saccharinum
ACCCTGCTTATTACATTGATTACCTGTAGCGTAAAGCATTAAATACTTGCTGTGTGAAGAAAACGACATTTTGGAAAGGAAAACGAAAAAAAAAACGATTTTTTTTTTATTAAAACAATTGACAGAAAAAAAAACTATTGCAAAACTATGCTGAACATATTAGCTCCAGTGCACTTTCTTTTCGTAGAAATGTACCACTGATGTTGCATCACTAAGTTCTGTACTTCCTTGTGTGTCCAGATCAACGTTAAAGTAATTTATTTGGCGTACCTCGGAGTAACTTTTGATACATACTTCTATCTAAAAAAAAAAAAAAAAAGCAGAAATTTTTAAACTTCGCAATTTGACACAGTTTCATGTAATCCACCAAACTTGTGCGTAATCCACCTGAGTAATCCACCAAACTTGTGACCTTTGTGCGTTGTCGCTTGCTCCTCCATATTAAAAAAATGGTGCTAAAACCTTTTTGGTTCGTAAATACCTCGCTTGAAAAGCATTTTGAAGGAAAATGTGTTATTACATAAGCTAATCTGCACAAAATTCGCTACAAGAAAGGTTATTTCCACATTCTTTCTAGGATACACCATTTGGCGCTAGAACTGATCGTACTCCTGTAATGTTTCAGTAAACTGTTTTGTAACAGCAACGACCAAGCAACAGGGAGCTGACAATGAACATACATAAAACAAATTAAGGTGTTTTGATAATTGATAGCTTGAAGCAGTTTCATGTACTCGATTTACTTCCACGACCTGGTAGCTATGTGGATTAGGACGCTAAGCCAGCGACTCGAAATCCCGGTTTCGAATCCCGGGTGTGGCATAGATGTTTGTAATTGCTGGTTTTAGCTAGAACGTGACTGATAATCGCGACGGACTGAAGTCAAAAGTTACTAGAATGGCCCGTACAAAATAAAAAATTACCTTATTTATGGCCTTGATGGGTTGCCGCGTGCTCCTCCATATTTTACAATGGTGCTGAAAATACTGATTGCACGTTTCAAAAATTACACAAAAGTGTGCTTAAGTTACCAGCTAGTATGATCGGTTGATTGATCTTCTCTGATGGTTTCTATAACTGAGCTACTGCACTATAATGATTGACTGATAAATTAATTAGATATTCAATAGTTCACTCTCTGACTGAATCTACCGAATTGAATGTTGTTTCCTCAATTCCAGGTCATTTTGGAACATTCTGATTTGGCAAGAGCACTCTCCAGAATGTTCTGAGGTGCGCGCTCTTGATTCTGGATGCAAGTGAACCAAGCAATACGACGCTGCTCTCATGATATTCCAGGACCATGCTCTACCAAACATACCAGCCCGAAAAATCAGAGCAAAGTCATCATTTACATAATACTTATATCATTCATAAACTATGTTTGCTTATTTCATCTCTTTCTTAACATGATTTTTATTGTATGTATGTATTGTTTAAAATGTATTATTATGCGACATACTTGGTTACGTACAGTTACATAATAGAGGTTAATATCTTTCTTGTTATTGCTTTGTTCTATTAAAGTCTTGTCTGTGATGACTGGATATAAAATTCTATGAGAATCTACTGGGTCCCTTAGACATTGTAGACCTGTTACAATCAAAGAACTTAAAGAAAGGATCTATGAGAAATTTGCTCTGATTCCTGTGGACATATTATGTCGAATTATGCAGGATCGAGGTACCCTTGCCGATTGCAGAAATATTTGAGATAAATAGTGGTCATCTACTGGATTTGAGAAATGTACGCACATCTCTTGAACAGTACGTATGTATGAATGTAATGACATCTTATGTACTATTTCTTGCCTTGATTAAATCTCTTTTAGATATTCATTACCTTCTAAATACGACTATCTACATTTCAATTTTTTTCTTTTCCAGACTCTTTATTTGGCAAAGCAAGGTGACACAAAATACGCACTGTAACCGCTCAAGTTTACAACTTCAATTAATAAGGAGTTATTTTTCCTAGGATATATAGAAAAGAAAATATATAGGGGGCCAGCGGCAACGCAGCAAGACCAAAGATTCGGTATACTATTCAGTACGTGGAACTATGTCAGACTGCCAATTTTCAAAATTCCTGCATTTTACTTTTTTCAGATATGTCCATTTCAGCTCCCTGTTGCTTCGACTCGTACAAAACCGTGTAAGAAAACTTGCAAACTACAAGCAGCTCTAGCGCCTAAACCATGAATCCTAGAAGAAAAGTAGAAATAATCGTTCTTGTTGATAATTTATTTTAATTGATACCCAGTAGATGACCACCATTTTCGCAGACGTCCCTGAGATCGGCGAGGGACATTCTGTATAATTCGACATAATATGCTCACAGGTATCAGGGCAAATTCTCACAGATCCTTTCTTTAAGTTCTTGGGTTGTAACAGGTCAACAAGGTGCAAGAAACTCCATTGATTTGGATAGACTTTTCAATCCAATCATATAAAAAAACATCACAGCCAAGACTTTAAGAGATCAAAACAATAATAAGAGGGATATTAACCTCTATTATGTAACTATACGCAACCAAGTACGTCGTGACAAAAACATTTATGAAATCATGTTAAGAAAGAGGTGAAATAAGAAAACATATTTTTTGTGAATTTTATATATAAATGATTACTTTGCTTTGATTTTTTCGGGCTGGTATGTTTGGTACAGCATAGTCCCGGAATGCCATGAGAGCAGCGTATTATTATCTGCTTCATTCCAGGCACCCGGAATGAAGCATGCGAACCTCAAGATATTCTGGAGAGAGTGCTTTTACCGAATCCGACTGTTACAAAATGACCTCGAATTGAATAAATAACATTCAGTTCGGTAGATTCAGTCAGAGAATGAACTACTGAAGATCTGATTAATTTATCAGTCGAGCATTATAGATCACTACCTCAGTTACAGCAACGATAAGATCAAGTCAATAAGACTAGCTGGTAAGTCAAGTACACTTTTGTTTAATTTTGTAGCAATAGGCCAAACCTTTGTTGCCCAACTTGTCTCATGTATTTAATTTTTTCTTAACCTACACGGCACATTGCTATATTCCCATTATAAAAAAAGTCGCTCCCCTACGAAAGAGATACAGAGTGGAAATGGTACATAGGATGTCATTTCATACATACTGCTCAAGAGGTGCGTATGCATGTCTTAAAGAGGACATCCAGTAGTATATGACGGCAATCTTTCGCAAACATATCTGTGACTGGCGAAGGACATCCTGCAGAATTCCACAGAACATGTTCACAGGAACTAGGCCAAGTTTCTCAGAGATCCTTTCTTTTAAGTTCTTAGTCAACAATGGACAACCTTACTTTTAATATGACGCCACAAGAAAAATCACAGACGGTCAGGTCACAGGATCTTGGGCCATGGTATGTCGCTGCATCGGGAAATTACTCGATGGCCAAACAGTTTTCGTAACTTTACATCGTTTTGTTCAAACCAGGCACTGCCGCGGATGTGGAGATAGAGCTTCAGTTCCTGCGCATCGAATGTGTTCTGTATACCAGCATAGCAATTAGGTGCTACGCTCACCCCAATCACATTGCAATCTAAAATATATGGTACCCTGACGCCACGCGATGGCACAGCACCACACACGGTTACTTTCTTGCTGTGTAAAGGTACCTCTTATATCTTATGCAGTTTCTACTCGGCCAAGGCCCAATAACGAAAACTGTGCTTATTTAGGAGGTGGAAGTGAGATCCGTCTCTCCCACGGTTGCAAGATGCCTCTCGCAGTATTTTGCGTGATGCGCAGTACCACCATAACGGAGCCAGCGGCAGCACACCAAAGTCACAAATTCAGTATGTCACTCAGAACATGAAACTATATCATATATCCAATTTGTAAATCTACTGTACCTAAGAAATACTGAAAACGAAATTTCATCCAAAATATATATTTCTGACGCCATTTGTAAAATACGTGGGAGTACGTGGCAGTCCACTAAGGTCGTAAATCCGGTATATTACTCAATATATGAAATGCAGGAAGCTGTAAATTATCAAAACTTCCGAATTTTTTCAGGTATGTCAATTTTAACTCCTTGTTTCTTGCCTTCGGCTGTTATACAACAGTGTACGGTTAAATTGCAGAACTACAAGCAGCTCTAGCGCCTAAACGGTGCATCCTAGAAGAAAACTGGAAATAATCATTTTTGTTGAGAGTTGTGTGTGGATTATTTCTTTTTTGGAATAACAGGTTTTGCTCAAAAATGCTTTCCAAGGGAGAGTTTTCCCAAAAACTGTTTTTGGACCCATTTTTATTTTCAATATGGCGAAGCGAGCGGCAATGCACTAAGGCTGCAAATTCGGTATATTACTCAGGACATGAAACTGTGACAAACTGCGAAGTTTCAAAACTCCTGTTTGTTTTTAGCTAAGGCCTATTTTAGCTCCCTGGTGCTTGTACTAACATTGGTAGGCTACTTATGACACTATTTACATTGCTAATGGACAAGAAACACAAACATTTGCAATATTTGTTGTATCAACATGCAATTGTACTTATTGTTTGTAAATGTTTCTATTTTATTAAAAATGTTTTGACTTACTCAGAAAAGCTTGTTTGACATTGTTCGACTGATTATTTTCTGAAGTAGCACAGTAAGAAAATGGCTATTTAATAAGACGGTAATTTTCGTCATGTAGACACAGGTAAGACATTATTTTTACATTTCTTATGCAGTTATTATGCTATTTGTACCTGAAAATGTAGTTAAATATTTGGAGTTCATTAACAAATACTCAAGAGTTAGAAACTGAAGTAGAAAGAACAGTTCTTTTGTTCGTCTCATGTGGAAGTTATTATATCTGTAACTTATATGACACAAAGAGAAATATTGTTAATTTTTTAATTCAAGTACTTCCATTTAGAAATATTTTAGCTGTAGTAAGTTCTTTTTCCTGGCTTCCTCTTTCGTTTTTTACATATTTTTAAAGCTATAAAAAGCATTATAGACTAGTATTGTTTGGATTTACTTTACATTTCTTTTAAAAGAATAAACATTTTCGGCTTTCTGACTTTTTCAAACTTTTGAAACCGGAATTTCTTGTTTATCGGCAGCCCTTAATCACTAACATTTATGAAGGAGCGTTTAAATGTAGGAGAAACTTAAACAGCGTGTCTACGAATTGTCTTTTAGACTTCAGTGACAAGTGCTGTGAAGCTTTATGCGTCCACTCGGTCCATGTATCAGTCCGTCAGTATATACTAGGGCTAGGTAAATTGCTGAGGTGTCGTTCCAAAGGTCTCGACAAGAGTACCTCAAATCTGTATCATTCAGCAAGAGTGCAGGAGGGAAAATACCAGAGTTAGGTGCATCGACAGATATTGGGATAATTTATACCTTGGAACTACTAAGGCAATAGAGGTGGTTGAGTTATCTGAAAAGTTTCAACATGGTGAGTTCAAACTCGAATCCAGATTGCAGGGGCTGTTCCACACTTTGGGGGATATGTACAAGTTTGGAATTAGAAGTGCTTGGAAGGTGTTTGAGGTATAGTTGAGATGGTCTCGCTGCACCTTTTCGAACGCAACATTTATGAGATACGACCTAGTGGTTGTTTAGTGGTTTTGCGTTGCTGACTACGGATTGTGGAGTCTATGGTTCGATTTCCGGCGCTGCCAAGGATTTTTTCTAGGCTTGTGGATTTGAAATTCCACCCAGCATCGTGATGCAATCGGGGAGCTACTATGAACAAAAGATAGTAGCGATCACAGTGAGAACTTAAGCTCTCTTATTACAGCCCGCCTGGTCAGCGTGGCAGCAGTAGACCATTTCCAGTCTCCGAGGAGAGGCCTCATCCAATAGTGGATCAAATATAGCTATGATTTATTTATCTAAATAGGAGACCCGCTGCTGGAGCTTAACTGTAGTTTATGAGCGCAGTCTTCCAAATGGGCCTGTCTCACTTGTTTAACTTAGGTTCTCAGTTTAAGAGATTTATCGAGGTATCGTAGTGGTGTTTACTTCAGTAGAAAAAGTAATTTACAAAGTATTATTTGCAACTACGATTCTAAAGGACGCGTTAGAAATGTCTGAAAAACATAGGCTATGGCTACAAAGCACAGATACATCTCGCACTACAACGGAAAGTGAATTGTAAACATGTGTTCTCACATTACAAGCTCTTAAAATAAGAAATAGGCGTAATGTTCAAATAGCAAGAACTTGATTTTCGGAAACGTGGTATTTCAAAGTTTGGAGTGTAGTGAGAAAGTTAAGCTTAAAATTGATAACTTCTGCTAACGGTTCTACCAAGAACAGATCGAATCTTGAACCCAAATTATCTTAATATCAGCAATGTTTGTCAATGGTAGCCAAGTGAGTTAAGTTTCAGGCAAACAATATCAAGTACCTTATCCACTGTCCACTGAAGAAGTAACCTAATTCGCACATTAGATAATAAAATACGAAATCAAGATAAAAGGTATGTTTATATGTAGGTTTGTGCTGCATCTGCAATTGTCCCTTTACCTAGGATACATGCTACAGATCACAGCATTCTGTATGATCAATAGTTTTCTTATACAAAGAGTTTTCACCCACGGAGGTGGAGGGGACAAAACATTATTGCCAAAGCATACACGTACCTATTGGAGTACTGGATATGCATGTACTAGCTAAAGCATATGTCCAGCAATTCTAAAACCATTGGTAGTTAAACAATAACTAGTGACTCTGTACATTGTATTTCAGAGTAAAATATGTAATACGAGCGTAATAAAATACATTTTTATTTTAGGAACACCTCACGCTATGCAGTGCTGTTTCACTTATAAAGTAAACTTACCAAAAGAAAAAACCGAGCGGTCATGAGTCAGTGGTAGAGAACTGACTTAGTATTCGGGAAGTCTCGAGTTCAATCTCAGCGACCGACCATCCTGATTAAGTTTCCCCAGAGTTTTCGCCTCAGTCATACTAGACAAATGCCGGGATGGTACCTTCACCTTAGGCCTGGGCGACATCTTCCTTCGTTCGTTCCCTTCCCCTATCCCGGCCTGTGCCTAAAGTGCTTAAAGGCCAAGAATAAAATTCAAACTTAGCAGCATAGAAAGAGAAAATACGAATAACAATGTTTCGAATTCTATCTTATCCCCCTTGTAGCTCCCCAGTTTTATCAAAAATCTATATTTTACACATATATTACGTAATAAATTTAAATGAGCCCCCTGACCTTGTCAAATGCAATTTTGTAGCCCACCGCATTTTTTGTCCTGGCGCCGTCGGTACTTATAACTCAAAAACTGATACATGAAGCTGAAACGGGTCACTGAGTGCAAGCGAAAACAATTGAGTTAGAACTGGAAATGTGGTCTACGCTGGAAGTGGACGACCGAGTTAACTCCATGCCCTGGTCTCTAACTTTGACATTGATCGATTACTCCAGTATAGTTAAGTATAGCTATCTGGACAGCACTAATGCAGTCATCTTAACCTCTAAGAATTATCATGTTGAACGTACATAGGGATTTACAGAGTCGTAACCAGCCTAAAGCCTTAGTGGATGCTCAACCCAAGTTTAGGGGCAGGTGATATATATAATTAATAAATCACAACCATATCTGATAAACTACTGGATGACACCTCTCCACGGAGGGAGGAATTGGTCTAATGCTGAAACGCTGATCAGGTGGGTTGGGAGAGTATATATATATATAAAAAATAAAAAATAACTAGCTTCGACCGATAAAACATGATTAAGGAATAAAAATAATCATAGGGGAACAGTAGCATGAAGCAGTTATTACTTTTAAAACATCAAAAATAGTTCTTTATTTTCATAGTGGAGGTCCAGCCTACAATATTCTGGGGTCTCAGGCAACTTGGCCCCCATCTCTTTATGGGACTGGGGATTTAATAGGAGATACAATAATATAATTCTCAAGCGTCGCACGAGAAAGTTACTGGTAGCTGATCAATGTTGAATAAAGTTTTCGTCAAACGAAACTTCCCAATCGAACTTCGTGAGATGCAACAAACTCATAGAAAAGAATTGTTCTGCTAATATTTTGTAAAAAACATCCCTCAATACAAGATAACAAGAAACTGAGGTTACAGGGAAAACACACAAGGTGTCAGGGAATATCCCTCTTTCCCCCTAGAAATAACAATTGTATATTCGAATTTGTTGGTGTCAGACTTTTTTTTCAATTAAAACATTTAAATTCCATAGTACAGGAAGGTATTGACTAAGACCGGCACAAACCTATTTAATGACGTCCTACAGCGGCCATTCTAGTGGGGCCATTTAAGGGGAAGATAAGAGTCTTAACTTCAAAAAACCCAGGGTCTTTGTAAAGGTCGGCATTCGCCTGAATATATTGTGGAAAACGCTGAAAAATCTCAATCCGTAAGACCGACCGTACGACCCAAACCTGATTCCCTCTCTAGTACCATTCTTAATTCCGTTACAGTAACCTCTACATACACGTAGGTTGGGAGCCTTTTCTCTAAGACATTGGTGTCTCTGCAATCATGAATTAAAGACTAAGCCAGTGGAACTGCAAACAAATTTCTTTTTATGGGTGGAACACAGCCAGAACAACCTACACGGTGAAAAGCGGAAACACGAAATGGATGAAAGTTACTCCGCTTTATGAAGAAACAAAATTCGAAAATTAGCTTTTTGTTGTATTTACTCTTAAATGTGGATATAATGTAAACCCTTTAGTGGAAAAAACTGGTAACTTTAACTCCATTTTGTTAAATGTTTGACATTTTATTTGTAATTGCTTAACGTTAACTGAAAATTGGCTGAAACTGGCCAAAGTGTTTCGTCGGTGAACGTTCAACTTATTTTACGCTTAAAATTCGGTCATTTCCTGATCGAAGTGTAAGCTAAACTGGACGTTTTGAGGCTACATAGTTTTGTGGATGAAGTTTAAGCCTTGGTTGGATATTTTATAATCCAATAACAGGAGTAAAGTTACTTGCTTTTCACTGAACGCCCCACCATTTTGAGAGTTTATGTTGCTTTTACACTGTGAATAGTAAACAGATGGCTGGTGGATCGAGAATCACACGATTGGCGAAAAGAGGAATTAATTTAGGTATAAATCTTTACACAGTAGCAAACGTATCTCTTCTTTTTTTTCAGACATTCCTCGTAGTAAAATCTACATCATGTTAATCATTAACCTCCTGCGCAGTAAAATCCTAGCAATAAACATCACTCGGAAAGCCATAAACAAAAACTGCCCTTGTAGATAAGTGGCGAGAGCACCTGACCACTGTGATGGTGGACCCTGGATCGAAACCCGATCACCTGATTTTTCTCTTTTTATTTGTTTTTAAATTTTAAAGGAACATTACATTATCTTCTCTTCTTCTTTCAAAAAAAGTTTTCTGCTTCAATTAAATACGTTGGAAAAGACATATATGCGAATTTTGAAATTTTACTGAGAGTAAAATGTTCAACCGAAAACTGGCTGAATGTAGGTTAATCCAAAAACTGGTGGCAGCTCAGCTGGCTCCATTTTTTTGGACGAATGCTGTGTTTCCTATTTTTACAGTGTAATGGCGGAAGCTGCTGATGTAAATTTCAGTAATCAAGAGGCAACGCAACTACGTATCTTGGCTGAGAATGTTCAAGTTATTCTTCAATCCCTACTTGTCAATTCCAAGATGATACCTAAATATTCCAAATCATTCAAATTGGTTCCTCCTTAGTATTTTTTACAGATTTGATTAACTGAAGATGATGTACATAAATGTATCGATTGTGCGAGTACAATTATTATACCCGAAGGTATAAACCATTCTCCCCATCACATACTTTAATGTTGAGGGCTTTACGCACACTCCAACTCACAGCCCGCTTAAACTCACAACCTAACACTCAGTCAAGTTCAAATTCAGTTTAAGATGATCACAAATTCATGCTCAGTTTCACCATCTGCTTCGGATGACAAATGAATGGAAAAACTGAATTAATGAACATTCGTGAGTTTAAACTTATTTTCGCTCATCCTTCTCAGAAATTTATAAATCTTAAAGGTTTGCCCAAGTTTTAGTAACCAATTACAAAACTATGCAGCCTCTATTAATTTAGTAGAAACTTTTTCGATTGAACATTTTTAAATAAGATACTTTTCTTAGACATTCCAATAATGGTAATAACCTTTACACTATTAGGATTGATGTAATACTGTTTGGTAAAAAACGGAAGTATAGTTATGTGTTTTGTTGTATCTTCTAACAGAAGCAAGGATGCAACATATGTTTCTAGCAGATACCAGTAAATATTTGATATACAGTTAAATGAAACAATTTTATAAATATTTTTATTCCATGTATGTAATTTTGTTTTCTCTATCTTACAGTTTGTGTCAGAAAAACAAGAAAAGATTGCCATATCTCTAATCAATATCGTGCTTTGTCTTCCGCAATTGATGACTTTCAGATTCACATCAGACATTAATCCTTGTGCACAAATGCTGGAATCGTTGTTGACTTCTGACCTTGCCTACCAATCATGTACAGTATTTTCACACAATACTGCGTATCTCTTCCAAAGTTTAAGTATGGAGACAGATGTTAAGAAATATAATACAAGAATTTATTTTTCTAAATTCGATGAAATTAGTTCGGAATACTTAGTGAATAATTTAGTTCGTGCACTAAATCTAAACTGTCAAACTTTCGTGTTGTCAGTTAAACATATATGTAATACATTTACTTACTTTTATCACGATTTCTGTTCAGAGGAAAATGAGGAGATATATTATTATACAGAACTTCAACGAATTTGATGAGAATGACTTTTTCAACTGTAAATGGATACAATTCTTTCCACTTCTTTACATTTTGAGGCCAGTGGACAACAACTCAGTGAATTCTAATGACTGTGTTCTTTTGTCTCACACACTCGGAAGAAACTTGAATCCTATTCGGTTCGAAACGATTGCTACCTGGAGAAACAACGTTTTAATTATCCACGAAAAGATGAAAGAAATTAAGAGCCTAAACTTAAATCATGCTATTGTAGGTTTTCTAACGTTTCCATTCTATCCATTACTTACATTTGATGGAAGCGAATATGATGGAATAGATTACAAAGTAATGGTAGAGTTTTCACGACGATTCAACTTCACACTGAAAGAAAAGTTTGTGAAGCAAGTCGGAGAGGTGGAGAATGTCGAGGCGAATGGAACTGTCTTCGGACTGTTGAAGAGTCCTGAATACCAGATGGGAGCACCAGTATTGACAATTACTCCAAGTTGGAAAGAGTATTTCGATTTTTCTGTGGAGTTGGGTCAAGGATATATAAAGTTTCTCACGCCTGCTCCTAAACGTCAACAATTTTTATGGTCTATATTTACTCCACTTACTTACGAAGTGTGGGTGGCTTGTGTATTGTTCGTCCTTGTTAGTTCATTGTTATTACATATTTTCTCAATTCTACAGAACCACGTTACTTCTTCGACAATAACAAATCAATTTCTGGAGTATTCTTATTCACTTTTGTATGCTGTTAGTATTGAAGTTGGTTTCTCTGTTCCTGGTTCATATCCAGCAGCTATTAGACAATTGATTGTCTGGCTTTTCATGACATCATCACTTGTGATCACTGCTTACAACTGTAATCTTGTCTCTTTCTTGACTTTGCCTGTGTATGAACCGGAAATTAACACTCTACAACAATTTGTCGATTCTGGACTCTTCTGGGCAACTGATGAAGTTGCATGGGTTAATTTCTTTTCTCAAGTTGGAGATCCATTAGTACAGAAAATAAAGACAAGATATATTTTAACACA
>JAGDQP010063120.1:0-10068 GCA_022664845.1 Lepisma saccharinum
TATAGCTACCATTTTCACCGGTGTCCCGCCCGGTAGAAAAAAAAAAAAGCCTCACATTTTGTTTGCATTATGAACATATAGTCCAAAGACTTTATAATGACCCTGTAGTATTCACCTCTCACAAAATCTGTTCGTTTAGATCAAGTAGGCAGTGAAATGCTGCACACAAACAATATTTCCTGCTGAACAAGCACCGTTCACTGATCCACAGACGAAGGACTATGCAATAGCATCCTGAAGTTCACAATGGAAAGCCAAGGTCTCCAACAAGAGATGGCAGCACTATCTCCGTATATGTCTAATGTGTTTTTATCGTTGAAGGAAATTTCAATGCTGCTCCTATAAATTCAATGCTAGAGAGTTCTAATTTTCAGGAAAGAAAGTTCATAACCAATCCAAGAGTTCTATTCGTGCTGATTTTTCATTTTCTTCCTTGTTCATTGCTGAAATCGCTTCATTGTTGTTATGCATATCCAAACCTTCAACAATGAAGAAGAAAGAAAATGAAAAATCGGCACGAACAGAACTCTTGAATTGGTTATGAACTTTCTTCCCTGGAAGTTAGACATCTCTAGGCTTGAATTTATAGGAGCAGCAACGAAATTTCGTCCAACGATAAAAACACATTAGACATATACGGAGATAGTGCTGCCATCTCTTGTTGGAGATCTTGGCTTTCCATTGACCTTAAAGCACAGATACCACAGGCGCAGTTACTCCTGTTGATGCTTTCCAGACGACACACACGATAGAAATTTCCCCCATATGATTGAACACTGACAAGATAAAAGTAACTTGTTTTAGTCCTGTACGCATTAGGAAACTAACTACCCCAGTTGGAAGATCAGAAGTTCTCATTAATTATCACTACTTAAACTAATACTTGACATATCTTGCAAAAGTTTAGGATCACTCATGTCGTCCGCTAACGCGAACAGGATGTCCAGCAACAGTTCACGACTCAAAGTCTGGATTTTGGGCAGTCGAGCAACCTGCAAAGAGAAAAACAAAAACTTGTATTACCAAAGGCGCACATCCTTTTTGATACTATATATACAGGGTGGGCACAAAGTCGCTTTCCCCAATAGATAAAGAACAACAATACAACTTCACTCAGTAAACAAAACAAGCTTACGGAATCCTAGACACACAGTAGTGGCAGTCATAGTACAATAATAATAAAAAAAGAAAACACTCGATGATACCTCGCTTATTTCTTTTCTGTCCCTACTAGCCTTGGGAAAGCGACTTTGTGCCCACCCTGTACAACTTATCACAAGAGAATAAGGTCGGATATTTTTCAGACAGTCATTGTATATACTATCGCAATGCCAAGTGGCAACTACATCAAGAATCCTGTCAAAGTGAGGGAGGGCCCTTAACCTTTTACCAGATATTGTTCACAAAATAATACTACTTATGCCACTGTTTATATATATCAAGCGTTTTTCAGGAGCTACATGGATGAAGATAGCATCAGACCCCGATATGTGGAAAGAAAACGGGAGGCCTTTATCCAGCAGTGGATAGAAAATGGCTGAATATAATGATGGTGATATATTTATATGCCTTTTCGCTCTCTCTTTTTCCATAAATAATAATGTCATCACAAAATTAACTTTAACAAATCAAAAAAACTTCTGTTTGTTAACTCTAGTGAAACAATATTTGCACTTTCGCATAAAATAAAAAGCATCCAGTTGAGAATTTACAGTTACTTGCCTCACGAGAACTTACGAGCACATTTTTCTTGTAGTGGTAACATACAATGTATCACTTAAATACGAAAATGATTCATCTGGTGTTGGTTCCAGTCTTTCAATGTAATCTTCTGCTGCTACGACATGATTTCTAAACATCCGATAGATGGCGTATCCCTAGTAGAAGTTCCCTTTATTTTACGGAACAATCACATGGACTTATATCTGACGAATAAAGTGGAGTGTTCAGATATCTCCAACCACCACTTCTTCAGTAGTGATACGACAATGCATCTTCCACCAAGCAGCTGGACGGACATTGAGGACAATATGAAAAATTAACTGTGTTCCCTTGCGGACTTCCAGAGTTATATTCACTACATGACTCACCTTTGCGTTGTAACACAGCCTTAACTATACAGAAACTACCTGTTTATGGCTACCTAAGTTTTGCGTTTCTTATCGTTTGAAGTTGTTTTTCTCATTACACATAAACTGCGTTAGTGCCTATTTGGGATACATTAGATAAAGTTGGATTTTATGCTCAATAGGTGGCAGCACGAGAGTTGTCGAAGTTTGAACCTCGCTGAACTATAATTTTAATCTTTTATTCTAAATTTTGATAAGTTTAAAATGAGTTTAATAATACAGTTCTCTCTCTTCCGTCGTAAAATTATATGTTTTTATATTTCTTCATATTTAAATATAATATTGATTACATTATAATACTGAATAAATAATATACCGGTATATTTAATCTAAGTTCTGTATTATGAGATCGTATGTCATTACAGGGAAGTTTAGACTGAATCAGTTACGATTTTACCTGTCTGGAAGAAGTCTGACTCTTTGTCCTTAGGTATATTAAATCTTTCATTCGAACCTCATGCTACGCAACGAGTAGTTGTACCAGCGCTCAAGTTTAACGTTCAGTACAACTACAGCATTGACTAGATCTCAGGAAGGTTTTCTGATCGCTATTCTTTCTGATATCGAGTCCACGATCCACGTTGTAAGAATTCCTTGAGGCACACTGGTGTCCAAAACTTGATTTTCTCAAACTCTTGGCTACCTTCCCTCTACGTCACACAAATACGTCATCCACTGAGGAGAGACAGCGCTTATCAACCTACTCTGCCCATGAATGCCACATTATCGTTGACCGGTGGTCGTAGAAGTTGGCGATGTCTGGTTCTGTGATAGGACAAGCAGTGACGCTAGGTTTGTGAAGGTCGTTGAGACTGACACAGACCATCGTACTTTGGCACACAAAGACATTATCTGAGTGAGTTTGAGCGTGGTCGAATTGTCGGTAAATTGGAAGAAGGACGAACAGAGCCTAGTGTTGCAAATGTAGTGGGTATTGACTACAGCATAGTGTCAAGGTACCATGCAACCGGAAATACATCTTAGACGTGTCAAAGGAGGTCGTCCACGACATGCCGCACCATCAAAAGGCCGTTCTTTAGTGTTATCTGCGAAAAGGAATCGTCCGAGTTCTGCTGGGCAACTTTAAAGAACTGCATGTCAATACTGGGACATGTGAATGGCGTCAAACTGTCGCAATGGGGTAGGGCTTTATGGACGTAAAGCGGTGAAATGTATCCCTTACAAACTCTCTCACAAACAGGCTCGTATGCAATGGTGTCGAGAGCACATCACATGGTCGATTGAAAACTGGTCTCCAGTTATATTATGATGAAAGTCAATATATTCTCGCGTCTGATAGGATATTCATCAAATGGAATAGTCAGCGTACTCCCCAGATAGAACACGCGTGGGATGCTCTAGGAAGACGTGTATTTGGGACGTAAGGTTTGACACTGGATGTGCCAGTTTTCCGTATCCGCAGTATATCAGTACTAGATCATCAGTAACTACGCGATATAAAATGTTTCATACTGTATTGCATTTCTGACCCTCAATATTATCAATTAAAAACGGTATGTATGAGTCAGACATCAATGTGTAGTTCGTGCTTAAGTTTTGGACACCAGTGTATATTAACATAAAGGAAGATTGTTAAGTCACTACCTTTGATGAGGGTCTCATAAAAAACAAGTGAGACGGAGTCCAGTCGGGGACTGTGCACAAAGCTACCACCAGGCTTCAGCAGCGAGCATCCTATTTATTTGATCAATGTTCCGTTGGAAAAATTGGGGCGAGACCTTTCCAACGACACCTTAAGCACATTCCTAGACCTAGTAGCTCGGCAAACAGACAGAGCGGTTGTATAAGGCGACATTACCTGTGCGAAGAGCACGCGCCGTGAACGGTGCATGGGGGATGTGAAGGTAACGAACGCTATATATATTCTCGACCTGCAACACGAAGTGAGGTGGAGTGGTCAGTCCCACACTAGACTGCCTTTACCTCCCAAGGGGTTCAGAAGTACCAAGGACACACTGGTACTCACTTAAATAGGAAGCTAAGTGTACCTCAGAGAGCATGACATGGGAGCACTGAAGAAAATTCTCCAGGGTCCTAGCTGCGATTTGAAGCTGGTCCGCTCGTTTCGTGGTCAGATGTGCAACGCCTGATTAACGGCAACTCCTAAAAGAGAGTCTCCTACTCAGTAATGATGTATTCATCTGGAGAGCAGAGACAGAACAGGCACGAAACAATTTCTCATGACAGTAACGCGCGTTTCTTCCTTGAGCAATACGGAACATCATGAATACATGCAAAACTATGTCACTCTGTCTCACACACAATACTTTAACTGCTTCTATGTCACTAACCGATGTCACACTACGACTAGCACGTCACCACATGCACGAAACACTGAAAAACAACAAATCGCTTTTGTTACATAGATTCTATCAGCGAACGCTAGGTGACATTGTTTCCACTACAAGAAAAACATTCTTTGTATCCTTGACTATAAAAGTTATATAACTATATTCTAAAATACGAACCTTTGGGAAATAATGAACGATGAGATTCAGGGCATATTTCTTCATATCGTGGGCTTGGATTCGATCGGCAGCTTCCAGAATTTGAATCACATTTTCAAACGTTACATTCATCTCTAAATTCTGCTTACAAAATGCCTAAAAGAAACAAACAAAACTTCTTTAGTTTTCTACTGTAAATATCATGGGTCTTAGGAAAAAAACAGGTTTACATATCAAGACAGACCTAACGATCACAAAAACGAAGTTTTACTCAGGATTGTTGTACACAGTCAGGGAATATCTGTTCTGTAGTGTCAGGAGTACATATTCAAGGTTGCACAATACCATATATTTCCGAATATAAGGCACACCAAAATATCGAATAATACCGTATTCTGCCCTGTGTGTGGACAATTAGGTATTATTTATTACACAGTTTGTAGCGAGCTTGCATTGTTGATAGCATATTTTCTTCCTATCTTATTTTCCTGGGCAGTGATCTACAAACTGAGTGTATATTACACCGTCTGTACTAACCGTGAATTGTTGAGTCATGACCAGGACCAACAATGAAACATTTATTACGTATTGACATTCAAGTCTGTTATTTACACCGGCAAATCGAAGAAATATAGTTTAGTAAGCAGCAACCGGTAGAAGTGAATATCGTAATATATACTAATTGTGAGAATGTTCAAATTTTATGCGAATATAAGGCGTACCCAATATTTCGAACAATTATGTCAAAAAATGGGGGGGGGGGGGGAGTGCGTCTTATATTCGGAAAAACACGGTATTTAAACCATTCAAGGTAAATTTCTCAGTGTCAATAAGAATGTCTATCAGTTATCTATTTTCGGTTTTACATCGGTTTTTCAAATACGAAAGTAGGTAATAACATTTTTACAGACTGTGTCTTGTCCAGTTCTTCAACAACAGCTCTTTTTCCTGTCTGAAAGACATAAATGGTTTCTTAATTCTTAAAATATATTCATGAATCTATTAATACTGTTACTACGTAGCGAATGTACCCGACATGTCGTGAGTCTATTCTGATTCAAATTCAGGGAACAGACTAAACGAATAAACCATGAAGCTTATGTGTAATACTGTTGAATAAGCTCTCAAACCGTTGATTTCTGTTTCTTACACCAGAAAATAACGCATCTGTCCCACACAACAAGAATCCTGTTGCAATACATTGAAGCGGCCATTGCGTGGCAAAACTATTTGGCTGATTACCACCTGTCAGTTGTCTGCAACATTCCAGAAGAAATGCAAACCAATTCAGCAGCAGTTTACCAGAACTTGGTGAAAAACCTATTCCCCGACGGGTAATAGCAGCGAAAAGATGTCCAAACTTGTTTTAACAACAGCGCTCAAGTGACAGAAACCAGCAGTCGGTTTTCGGACACACTTGCTGGCGATCAGATGCTGTTCGACCATGAACTTTTTCCGCAACTGATTTCATTATATTGCAATAAACCCTCTCTCTCACCTCCTCATGTTGGGTCTAATTCGCCATCCTTTACTACTGTGTTGTGACAGCCGGATTGTAACGGATTTTACAAATTAATATAACGGAAGCTTCCCGTATAAATTTCTTACCTGTAGCCTGTTATTGGTGAATCCATAGAAATACGGAGCACTGAAGAGATACAACGAGTCTTCAGGAGGCATGTTCACATCTGCATAGTAGATGTACCGGAGTAAAGAGTCGAACGATTGCCTCGAAGGAATCATTTCACCAATCTGGATCTGAAAAACAAAGTTAGAATCAATTACGTCTCATATAACTGATACACACTACAAGAACTAGATTACAGGCGGCCTTCCCCACGGTCACGATAGAAGAACCTATAAGAAGTCACGCTTAGCGTGAGACATGAAGTCAAAAATTCGAAAAGAACCCACAACAAGTCACCGGAGCGGTGACAGTTTTGTGCGACACCGATTTTGCGTCCTGGGAGGAGGCTGTCATCCACAGAGGGACGACGCCACTGAAATACTCAACACTACAAAGGAAAAATATCAACCATCAACATATTTATGTTTTTATTTCCTTCATACAAGCACCATATTAAGTACCACTAACATTTCACCTTTAACAGTAGACATCTTTGAGGTTGTAAGAAGTTACCAAGAAGCACCGAACATACAAGCCGCATGTTAGGTTCCCAAATAAGTACGGTCCTTTTCTGATCGGGAACCAATTGAATTAAGATAATTCTGTTCGAATCTGTGTGCTACAGATTCTTAATCCTAGCAGGTTCTTTGGAGTTGGTCAGGGTCAAATTTACACAGAACAGTATCTTTTGGTAGACCATATTTTGCTGTCCTCTTTTATTTTCACTAATTCCCACGCCACCTAGTGAATGAACTCTATGCCTTACGCAACGAAGCAGTAACAAACGTTCACCGTTGGATTCTATCCCGGGCAAGTCGGTTTTCATCATGAAAATTTGCCCGTTTAAATCCCTTCTAATACTGTCATTCCAACGGCGATGGAAGTTGAATTTTATATAAGGCCTTTACGCCACGTTTGGCTCAGGCCGAATGGACGGATGATGGTGCAATGAAGAAAGTGGGAGGAAACGGGAGATCCGGGATCGAACCGGGGACCCTACGCAACAGTGGTGAGCGCTCTATCACAGCGGCCCCCAACCACGATGGAATATAATCTTAGTTTTTTATCACGCCACCCATAAGGTAAGATGAACTGGCGCGGTTGGTGGCTATTCCGAGTCATCTTGTTTTTCACATATTAAAGTTTTGATGACACTTTTCTCATTTTCGAAAGACAAAATTGCATTTCTAGAACAAACAAACAAATAATAATAATAATAAAATCCTCGGCTGGTTTGCCTCCCCTACCGTTTTCAATGTGGAGCTCCGTACGGAACCACCGGTCATGCCGCGTTATATACGGCCCTAAATTTGTGCGACAAATTCACGTAGTTTATTAGAACTGATATTAACGTCCTAAATGAGACTATAAGCTTCGAAGGGCTGGACTTGGATCAGTTTTTCCACAACAGGTTTGGAACTACGGGTTCCATGGACCTGCACTGGATTTTAACTCAGGATTAGGTGAACAAAAATCAAATTATTCCTAACATCAAGTAGTCCTCAAAAGGGCTTCCATGTACAGCACAATCAATAATTTATTATTTAAAAAAAATCATAATAATAATACGTACGTCCATGCACTTTAATAAACCAAATATATACACTTTTGTTATGACGCATGTCTTTAGAGGATGTTTCTCAAATTTGCAGTGATGCGCCTCCTGTGTTCAACGTCTATCAATAAACAACAATTAAAATTTAGGTTGAATAATTCCCATTGGGTTACAAAAATATCCCTCTCCGGGATAAAACGAGGGAACTATAAAACTTGAGGAGATTTTTGAAGTTAGAGTCTTTTGTCAACGAAAAGTGATATCAGGATAATACTTCCCACAGAAGTACGTCATGCTATTGTGCATATCTCTGAAAGTTATATACGATATTTAAATATCTTTTTTTTTTATTTTTGAATTAAGAATAGTTAGTTATAGACATGTGTCAAAACTGTACCAGTGTAACCCGCTTAAATATCTCACCCAAACTCATAGGTCTTGGTTACGAAGCAAGCACGCTGTCCGTACAAAAGAACACACCAATTAATAAAACGTTTTTGTGTATTCTTTTAATAAAAAATGTTTATGAAACGTTAAATGTATATTGTTGACTCACATGTACAATGTTGTCTTCAGGCATAAAGGAGCGAAACATGGCCTCAAAATAGCTACATCGGGCTGCAAGGACTGCCTTATGTGCTGGGATTGGAATTCCATCCAACATGAGAGTGATATCACAAAACTCTCTCCCGACGCTTTTCAAGAATGACTCCATGTCCTGTTCCAGTGTTGTTCCTGTAAGCAACATTTCACAGAATATTCAAGCTGTAACAATAATAATAATAACAACGACAATATATTTAGTTCAGAATATACGAGGGCAAATCGAGAAGTCTTCGCCCGTATTTTTTTTCTGCCAAAATAATACAGATACAGGAAAATCAAAATACAGATATTGTCCTATGTACCTTTCACTGTTTCAGCGGTTCAGGCATTTGTCCCATCGCACCACTAGTCAGGAAATGTCGCTGTTGCAGAATTCCGCCGGTTGATCATGGAACAACCGCGGTCTTTGCTTCGTCGTCGAAAATGAAGCTCTGTCCTGCCAGGTACTTCTGTAGTGGACCAAACACGTGGTAATGACTGGGCGCGAGATTTGGACCATACCGTGTATGTTCCATAATCTCCCATCCGAATAATAATAACACCTCGGATGTGTTGAGCACTACAGCCATTTTTGCCAACTGGCAGCGGAGAGTTAACGCCGGGCCGTTCCAAGAAAAATCTATTATTTCGAATTTATATCTCGGTTTCTCAATCACACTAATATTTTCACTAAAAAAAAGGGGGAACAAAGACTTTTCGATTTGCCCTCGTAGTAACGCTTTAATAACGTCTACTCTACTTCAAGTCCTTGGAAAACATATCTTTAGTAACTTCCAGCATTTATTTTGCAAATTTTAACAATACTATGTACTCATTATTCAATAAACTCTATATTCAATAACCAATACAGGATTTTTAGCATCGTTCATGTACAGTCACGTAAGGAAGCACTGCGGGAGTTAAATAAAAACTAGCATTTAGTTTTTATTTTATTTTAATTCTATTTCTGGGTCAGACAGTCACTTATGATTAAGCCGTGACATGTCTGAGGAACGGTAACTGGCAGGCTTAGCCTAAAGGGTACCTATCTAGTAACTATTAAACGAACAAAAGAAACACATAACCATACTAATAAGGACAAGTTAAATAGAAATATAAATGCTAGACCACAGACTAAATAATTGCTAGACTCCGTGACTCTACGTAGACTGCTAGACTCAGTAGTTATTTCCGTGACTGTACGTACGTATAAGATATGAGGTCCCAGCGTATGATGTTACTAAAAGTTGTTGAGAGTCTTTCTTGAGCTGTAGAACTATCTCAGAAAGAATGCTTCTCACTACTGGTCAAGGTTTTCGAATAGGTTAATTTGAATAAAGACATGGTATAACGTACGGCTAATTTGATCTAGAAATACGTACCTTGAAAATGTAAATCAACATGGTCTTGATAATAATTTGAACTAATTGACTTAAAAAAAAAAAGCACTTTGTAATCCTGTCATCAGTAATTTTGATACTTCAAGACGTAAACATTTTTACTCTTTAACCTAGAAGTTTCTTCGACCACACACATTTTTTAAAGGCGTAAGTTATGTAATTCTCTTGTGTGTATACAAGTAAATATATGGCTCGTGGGCGCGCAAAACGGATATGTCATTTTAAAAATTTTTTTTTTTTAAAGGAGAGCGAGATGAAATTTATAGTTCAGGCTTGTGTTGCAATTTAATGAAGAGCAACCGAG